>JAGFBZ010000730.1:335000-402272 GCA_018398805.1 Hirundichthys speculiger | reverse complement strand
AATCATCTAATAAACAAATCTAACTTACCTTGGAGTAAATGTAGGTGTGTTTTGTAACTTTCCCCACTTTCAGTTGATTGTGTGGACGGACATAACTTAACCCACAGCCTGCATTCTCCAGCATTTGTTTCGGCTTGGGAAGAGAATAAAAATGTCCCTCCAAACGTTCTGGACCCCTAGAGTCACTGTTGCAGGTCCCCAGCAGCAATATTTCACCATGCCGTTATTATAGTATAATATTAACACTGATGATACACATCGGAAAAATGGCAAAATAACATTGTCCTTAATGGAGGAGCAGCGAGAATGTCCGACCTAGCAACAGTAACTTGGAAGGGGGCGGTGCTTACCGAAAGGTCAATTGTCTCTAGGTGCTTTACAGAGACCCAGATCATGACCCCTGAGCAAATATCATTAACTAAAATTATATTATTTAACCCAAATCAAGTATAATGGCAGGTAAATAACTCCCACATTGGGAGAAAAAAAACCTTTAAACAGTGGCAAGAAAAAACTCCACTTTAAGAGGAAGAAACCTTGACCAGAACCTGGATCATATGGGGAGACCTTCCTGATGAAGACCAGCTGGATGAAGAAAGAAAAAGAGGATGGAGGACAGAGAGAGGAGAGCACACAAATGACTGAATGAAATGACTACATAAACAGAGGCAGGTAGCAGCACTGAGGTGAGATGGTCAGAGAACTAGATCACCGGTCACCACGCCAGCCGACACCCTGAACACACCTACACACACAGGTGGAGGTAAACGCTGGGATGGACAGAGGAGGGAACTACAAGTCAGCATGAAACTCAGGAAACTCTGACCTGCAAACATACAGAAAGAAAGAGAAAAAAGGAGGAAAACAGCACAACAAACTACAGGAAAGAAAATGGAGCACAGTAACGAGGTACTCCTAATTAACTATGGCATGAGCTGGAGGAGGAGGAAGGCAGCGAGGAAAGGGAAGGAAAGGGAGAAGAGCAGTGGAGACACCACTCACCACTTAAAAAAAAAAAAATCCCGACACCGACCTCCCCCCCCAAAAAAAAAATAGAAAACTCCTCGGATAGGTCACGTAGGTCACCCTTTTTGACTTCAAAACGGCAAACTTAGCCGGAATGTGGGGGATTTTCGTGCCTGAAGTATTAGTTATTCAGTGTTTAGAACTTTTTGTGATTAAAAAAAAAATTAAGAAAAGCTAATGTTCAGAGTTACAGGCCTCAAAAAGACATGTTGAATTTAACATGCTATTTTCTATAACTGCTTACTAAAGTTTTGGATCCATGTATCTTGTCAGTGATATGTTTTACTGTTGAAGTTTATGAGTGACTGAATCACTAGTCATTCTGAATTTTTGCCTTTAATAGGCAAAAATTATAATAGGCAACTTAATTGTTTCATAACAACTACTTTTATTTTTTATATCTAACCTCAGCCTTACGCTCAGTGTATTCTCACATAAGCAGGAATAATTCAAATTTGTGCCATTTTTATCTTTTATTTTCTGTTAGGGAAAAGTTTTATTAAATAAATAAATCATTTATTAAATATGATGTTGAATCTGATTATGTGGCATTCAAAGTAACAATATGAACAACTTGCTGTTCTCTACTTGATGCTTCCCAAATACACAATGCTGTGCTCAGAATGCCTCCTAAAGCACCCCGAGAGTGCTCAAAATTTTCTCGAGATGTGTAATGACAACAGAAAGTCCAGTCCTCGATTATAAAACAACTTTATGTAGCCCGTGGGAATGGGATAGACACACACAGGACACAATAACAGGGTTTCTTTTTGTAGCTTTTACTTGGACTTTTCAGTTCAGGAAGCCAACAATTTGAACTGTTCTCAGTATTGAGAGATATCAAACAAAACATAAATTGGCCTTAAACTGTGGCACAAAATACGGCAGTGGCCGAGGAAACTAATAAAAAACAACACAGTGTAAGCAAAATAATAGTTTACAAAACACCATGAACTGTGCAGTAATACAGTCATGGAAAAAATTATTAGACCACCATTTTTTCTTCACTTTCTTGTTCATTTTAATACCTCGTACCACTAAACGTCATCATGTGACTAAAACAGACAGAAAAGAAAACACTGAATGCATAAAAGCAGTGTTTTTGGCAGTACAACGCCATAGCTATTGATGTAAAAACTTAAGTGATTTAGGTTATAATCAAGAAAACCATGGAAAATGGTAAGATATCAGCTCTTAAATAAAACTCTTATGAGCAATCTTTGTGGTTATCATTATGTTTGTCCAAACAAATGTACCTTTAGTTGTACCAGGCCTTAAAATGAACAAGAAACTGAAGAAAACAAGGGTGGTCTAATATTTTTTCCATGACTGTATATACTTGGCAGACACTTACACTGGGCAGACTCCATTTCATGTGAGTTTTCCCCACTTAGCACCGAAGGCTAACCTCATCGCATAGTGCATATACACCCTGAAACATATTACCACTCGCTATCATTTCCCCATTTTTGGTAACTTTACAAGCAGGTAAGTTTCTGGTAACAACAAAATCCGACATGTGTGTGCATTTGTTTTACCTTTAGAATCCAACATCCGAGTCTTTATACGCTCGAGCGTTTTCAGTCCCACGCACAGCAGAAAAAAGATGCACGTCGCGGTGAAACAATAGGAGCTCAATGCTGCCGCCTTGTGACTAAAAAGTGTCACTACCTTTCAGTGTCAACCTTACATTACATGGCAAAAATAAACAAAAGAACACATCATAACACATTATTTTACAAAGTAAATGTGGTGTATTTACCACCCGGTTACATTCTCCCCTGCAGATAGTCAAAGACCGCGGTGACTACAAAACATTAACTGATTCAAATGCTCCCTGCAATGCCTTTTCAAAAAGAGCAGCACCAAGGCTTTTCAAAAACCTGCGAGAGCATTTCTGTGCTGACTGAGACAGCATTACAGGCTGACCTTGGCAAGTTCTATGGATTTGGATGAGACCCTGCATTTGCCCGCTTGCTACACCTAATAGCAGGTGTAGGTGCATAAGGCTTACTCTCAGCTCTGTCTGTTGAAACATCTCCATCCCCATTTTCCTTTACAACCAAGTCACTATCATTTATGTTCGAATGAGCATCATTATTAATCCAATCCCTATTATCTTCCCGATCTTCCCCAGGTTCTTCCTGAACGCTGTCTACCACAGGTGCTGTCACAGGTAAACTAATCCTGTCCAAAATGCATGGTAATTTTGGTCTCTGCATAAACTGAGGAGGCAGGACCTCTTCAACCACAACAAACTCTGGGTCAGGTGACTCAGTAGACACTTCCTCAACTACAGGTTGTGTGCTGACCTGTGACCTAGTTTTGGTTCTGGGTTTGGGAACTGGTTTTGTACAAGGTCTCAACTCTGACCTATGAACTCTTTTGATGGGACCTCCCTCTAGAGGTTCAACAGTGTGTGTAGTTCCCTGGATGTCAACTACTTTGTAGACTGTTGGACTCCATGCATCCTGAATCTTATTTCTCCCAGAGGGTCTGTGACGTAGGAGAACTAACTGACCAATGTTAACAAGAGAACAATACGCTTTCTCATTTTGCCGCACGATTCTCTCAGCTGCCTTTTGCTCTGAGTACTCTCTGGCTCTCTCATGCGCCTGTCGGAGTCTCTCTTGATGAATGGACAACCAGTCTTGTTTCCGGTCTGACATACACTCATTCCCTAACAATGTATCAACTGGAAGATGCGGCTGCACACCAAAAAGGAGAAAATAGGGCGAGTACCCTGTGGTAGAATGAGGGGTAACATTGTAGGCATACACCAATTCAGGAAGATGCTCTGGCCAGCGCCTTTTCTTCTCAGGTGGGAGTGTCCTTAATAGGTCATGGAGGGTGCGGTTGTATCTTTCACACTGAGCATTTCCTGTATGGGGTTGTCCGTGTCTTTTTGACCCCATAGAGTTTGCACAGCTCTGCGATCACTTCACTCTCAAAATTTCTGCCCTGGTCAGAATGCAACCTCTCAGGGGCCCCATACTTCATGAACCACTCTCTGAGCAGAACTTTAGCTGTTGTATCTGCTTTTTGATCCTTGGTAGGGTGTGCCTGTGTGAACTTTGTAAAAACATCAGTCACAACAAGAACATTTTCACGGCCATGGGAAGCTGGCTCTAGCACTTTAAAATCAATAGCCACCACCTCAAGTGGTCGGGATGCTAGAAATGCTTTAACTGGAGCCTGGATTTTTGCTTGAGGCATCTTTGTCAAAATGCACCGCTCACAGTTTTTCACCCAACTCTCAACATCTTCATAGAGTCCAACCCAAAAACACCTCCCTCTGAGCAGGTTCACAGTTGGTTCTATGCCCTGATGCCCCATGTGGTTATGCACACTTTCCAAGACTTGGTCTCTTAGGCAACCAGGCACGAGTAACTGCCATACTTCACCATGACGGGAATCTTTGATGACTCTGTACAGCAATCCTTCTTTTTCCTGTACACGACTCCACTGTTTCAACAGTCTTTTCACTGAACTAGATAGGACTGCTCGCTCTCTGTAACTAGGCTTCCTCCCATAATCCCAAAATGTTCTGAATTCTTTCAGGGTGGAGTCACCAGCCTGAAAACCAATCAGCTCTTCTCGGGTAAAACCTGGAAGTGTGGTGTGGTCTAAATCAAGGTCTAAATCTAGAACTGTTCCTCTCTCAATCAAGTTACACACTGCAATGCATCCATCAAAATCTGAATCTGGGTCAGTTTCAGGCTCCCCTGCAAACTCCTGCCTGGAGAGGGCATCTGCGGCAGCGTTACTGCTACCAGGACGGTACTTCACTTCAAAATCAAAAACAGACAGTTGAGCCACCCACCTCTGCTCAATGGCACCTAACTTGGCTGTTTTGAGGTGGCAGAGCGGATAATTATCAGTCAGGACGACAAATTTTGCCCCCAGCAGGTAACCTCGAAACTTTTCAGCAATCGCCCATTTTAAAGCAAGCAATTCTAACTTCATACTGCTGTAGTTTCGGTCATTTCTCTCAGCCTGACGCAACCGGCGGCTAGCGTATGCTATAACACGTTTGGCATCTCCTTGTAGCTACAATACGGCGCCTAACCCGTGCTGACTGGCGCCTGTCTCAACTATAAAGGGCTGTGTGAAATCAGCAAAACCCAAAATAGGAGCAGAGGTAAGTTTTCCTTTTAACTGTTCAAAAGATGACTCACACTCGTGTGTCCACATAACACCAAACTGATGATGTGCTTTTAGTTTCTTTTCACCTGAACATTTGTTAACCAGGTCATGCAGTGGTCCAGCAATTTGCGAGAAACCTTGAATGAATCTCCTGTAATAACTACAGAAACCTAAAAAAAACTGTAACTCTTTCACAGTGGATGGGACCTTCCAGTTTTGAACAGCAAAGACCTTGGACGGGTCAGTCCCCACACCTTCTGCTGACACCTGATGGCCCAGGATTTTTACTGACTGCTGTAGGAAAGCACACTTTTGCAGCTTCACCTTGAGCCCTGTCTCTGCCAGTCTCTTCAGCATGGTTTCCAACCTCTCCAAATGTTGCTCAAATGTCTCTGAAAAAACCAAGATGTCATCTAGGTATACCAGGAGTATCTGAAAAATGAGGTCCCTCATAGTGACTTGCATAAGCCTTTGAAATGTAGCAGGGCCATTACATACACCAAAAGGCATTCGCACATATTCATACAAGCCAAACGGTGTAGTGAAAGCTGTCTTGCTCATGTCTCTCTCATGCGTGGCCACCTGATGATACCCACTCGCTAAATCTATAGTTGAGAAGAATTTCGCCCCCCTCAATGCATCAAAGCTCTCATCAATCCTTGGTAGCAGGAATGCATCATGTCTTGTCTTGGAGTTAAGTTTTCTGTAGTCAACACATAACCTAAGACTGCCATCTACCTTCCTCACAAGCACTATCGGTGAAGCATAGGCACCGGAGCTTTCTCTGATAACTCCTTTTTTCAACAACTTGCCTATGTGTTCTCTGACTTCACTGTACTGTGTTGGTGGGATTCGTCTGTATGGCTGTGTTACAGGTATGTCGTCTGTGAGATGGATCTCATGTCGCACTTTGTCAGTGTGGCCTAGATCTACATCCTCTACTGCAAACACAAAAGAATATTTCTCTAGCAGCAAAACCAGCTGTGCCCGCTGTTCTGGGGTACCACTGAAATCCAGCTGGTCGAGGATAGACTGAACATCTGTAGGTGTTTTAGGATGTTTGTCAATGCTCACTTGTTCAGTATCTGCTGAGATTCTCTGGAACTGCACCTCACAAAGTTCATCACTTTTCACACTGTCTACATGAGTCAAAACCCCAAGCCTGATCCTTGGCTTCAACCAGATGTCTTCATCAGACATGTTCATGACTTGTACAGGAAACACATGACTCTCAGATGAAACTAAAGTGGGCACAACAACTAAACCCCCAGGCAAAGGCGCACTCACAGGCTCCAGCAACATTAAAGGGCCGTGTTCACTCACAGTCTTAAGTCCCCTTGCCATAACTGTGGCGGCGGACAATGCAGGGACATGAACCATTTCCTTGCTTGCCACTCTAGCGAAAGAGAGCTTGTCTGTTACAGTTACTGCCTGAAGATTAGTGAAAGCCTCCCTCCAGTTTAAGTCAAGTCTACTTTGTAATGTGGTGTCAAACTCAGTCTGTACAAGTTCTCGACATTTTTTAACCACGTTCATCCCAATGAGCCCTGGAACCGATGATGACTGTGCAGAATCCTTGACGATCAGGAAGCCCATCTCTGGAATAGTCAGACCCATTACTTCAACTTGAAGCTCTACATAGCCCATATAAGGTATGTCTAATCCATTTGCGGCTGTAATCTTCAACCACTCAAATGCAGGATGAATATCTTCACTTCTATCTGACAAGTGTTCTCTGAAATGGTGCTGACCTGGCTACCAGTATCAAGTAGGCATGAGACTGAGACTCCCTGAAGTTTCACGTTGACAGTTTTGCATTCCCCGACAGTGTGCTCAAAGATCCTACTTCTGTCCAGTGTCACTGCTGGTGAGCCAGTAGATTCCCCTCGAATTACCTGGCTCATGGCAACTGAAGGTGAAAGTTTTCCTGTACTACAGGGGGACCAGATGTTAACTCAGATTGCCCCCCCCCTGGGCCTGCGGACACTTTTGGCAATGTGATCCACCCCTTTACACTTGAAACAGATAGGCTGGCCATCTGGCGTGAACCGTGGTTGTAATCTAGTTCGCGGCTTGTGCTCTTGGAAAGTCGTTTGAGTGGTGCGTCTACTCAGCTCAGTTAGAGCACTTGCCAGGTCAGCGAGTGTTTTGCCCAACTCGACTAATTGTTTTCCCTGTTGAGCTACTGCCTTTTGAACATCATCTAATGCAGTAAACTGGCCATGGTTTGTCTCAGCAGCCAATAACTGTCATTCTGAAACCTCTGACTTGACCTGGTTGCTCTTAATAACTCTGGGACGGTGAGACTTGGTTTCCTCCATTTCCCACAAGAGGGCTTCACGCCTTACATCTAGCAGGCTACAATCTGGTTGGTCCCTCACCATCTTTCTGAGCTCACGTCTGAGAGATGAATCCTTTAAACCCTCTATAAACTGGTCCCGGAGCACAACTTTCTCATTTGGTATCACATTTGCTGACTGCTTCACTACAGAGCTCAAGATCTGGGATAGGGCATGAGAGTAGTCACGTAGGTCTTCACCCTCTACTTGTTTACGGTTGTAAAAGGTCCGTAAAAGCTGTGTGGTGCTGCGTTTTTCCCCAAATGCATTCCTTAAAAAGGAGTATAAATCACGGGGCTCCACTGCAGTGGCGTAGGCAGAATTTTTATCTTGGGTGGGCCAGTACAAAATTGGATGGGCCATCTTTTCTCAGAAAAAAGGACAGTGCATTTAATTTACAGCGCACAGCACTGTTAACCACTTTATTGCACAAAGTTGGCAACTAAACATGAACCAAACAGCAGGGAACACTTAAACATACATCAGGCTTAAATCTTAAGTACCAGGCACAGCTCACCAATCCGTAATAAAAAAAATCTACTAACTGGCTACAAGACACTGTTATCTAAAGCAAAACAATCTCTTCACATTACAGGCAAATATGAAGCAGTGCTAAAAACAGGCCTACCTTTGTTGTTTTCATGGCCTACCAAAACACAAACACACTGTTGTAGGGGTTTCTCACTCGATCTACCAAGATCTTAATAGAAATCAGGGTGCCACCGGCTTTTATTAAAAAGGCGGAAAAATTCTTATCAATGAATAACTGTGGTGAGAATTCTGTGGGTTCTTGTACCACGCCAATGCTGGGAAAATCAATCATCAGAGTCCGACAAGCTTTAACCATTTATTTAGACACAGACAATAAAAACACAGGCATATATGGCAATTATAAGATACGATATCTATATCAGACCAACTATAATAACGGGATGGTGACTTCTGAGCTTCTGATTGGCTAGAACACAGAAGAGGCAAGGCAAGCGGAAGGGAGAAGAAGATGGAGATAGAGTAAAATAAAATGAAATAAAAATAAACTCAGGCAGGGTTGCCTGTAGCTTTGCTATCAAACCAAACTACTGATCGGGAACTGGAAGAGGCTTCTAAACCATTAACCAGCTAAGGAAATTAAACAAAACTCTAGGTTTAAATGACTGTTGAATGATAATAGCTAGGCCGGGTCAGCTGTGATTTATGCCAGAGTGCCAGATGTAAGTACCGTGGACCGTCCGCCCGTTCACCTACCGCTGGAGGCGCCTCGGTTCGCGTTGGTCAAGGGGGCGACAGCGACGGCTATCAGTGGTCGTCTGGTATCCGTTGATGTCGGCCGGTTGAGACAATTCTGCCCGCAGAATCGTGGAGGACCGTTGCGACAGAGTTCTCCCTCTTCGTCCGGTGGTCGTGGGTCGGTTCGGGCCCGGTGCTGGATCGGTGTTGACTGGCACGTGGTCTGACAAAGTTCGTTGTAACAACGAACTTTCAGCGCTCGGCCCAGAAGAATGGGCTTGCTACTTTCCGGAGAAAGTAATTTTGCGGCAAAAGGAAAAAGGTTGCAGCCGCTGGAAGTTGCTGCGTGGTTGTACAAAGTTCGATAGAAACTGGACTATTGAGCGTTGAGTGCTACGTACTCTCACGCTCGCCGCAGTAAAGATTGCCAAAGTGTTCAAAAATCAACAGGAGATCAGCGGAAAAAGTCTGATCACAAAACTGAGTTTACTATAACTCGTTACGGCGTCCGGCGTTGCTGAGGAAACGCTGGACGAAAAACGTTGGTCTACCAAAACTTAACAAGAGACGCGTAACACGTGAAAAATTCTAAGTTCTAACAAAAAGGAAAAACTTGGCCAAAGTACAAAATAAAGATAGCAACAGAGAGAGATTCAGAAATTGAGAGCGTTAAGAGATTTTTTAAGAGAAGAGAGCGAAGAGAGAGCTGCATTGCCTTTTATACTTTTAAATATTCATTAACACTTGGGGGCAGGTCAGTGGGGACCAACCCATACTTCTCTGCCCTGTGGGCTTTCCAAAAATCATCTGTTTAGCTGATCAATTGCCACACTTTGCTACGGTTAATACCAAATACCATTATTAAATGCACACACACATTGGTTGGATTAAATGACATAGCGTGATACCGATATCTGACACAACGGTTTGATTAGTTTTAAAACCATGTAAGTGGTTAAAGAATTTTAACTTAAGTTATACAGTTCGTTGTCATCCGTCTGCAGTACACTTTTTGGTCCGGTAGATGGCAGTGTTGTTCCAGTGATTCCAGTCCTGACCTGTTGCTCACCTCCCAGAGATCAGAGAAGTTTATGTGTATTTGCCAGTGGTCTGGCCCAAAAAGGTCACAACAGGGGGTCGTGGAGGTGTCTAAACTCTGCACTCCGGGGAGGATTTACACCTGGTCTGTTCCTGGTTCCCTTAATTTACATGCAATGTGAGTCAACAGAGCAAGATTTACATAGCAGAGGATTCTGACTTCAAACGCAGAGACCACTTTGTCTGAGGTCGTTCCGATTCCAGGCGGCCAGTTCCTCTCCTTTTATTACCATAGAAAAGGACGTTTTATCTCCTCAGTGTGGGGGAAACAAGATTAACTAGTTGAGAAACGTCTGCTTTCGGATCTGGTTTGTGTATTGTAAGTTCCATGGGATAACACAAAGTCTGTATTCCTGAGTGGGAAGAAAAAGGTCAGCGAGCCAGGGCACGAACGGTCAGAGGGAGAGAGGGGGAAAAGTTCAGGCCTGTTTTATTTATTAATCCTTTGTCTAAAGGCAGGATGAGCAAGGAAGAGGGGATCCTACATCTCCCCCCTTTGATTGAAGTCGTATCCGTAGATGGCTTCGATCACTCCAGGGATCTCGTCTGAGGAAGGAAGGTCTGAACAGGGTTAGATCGGTGTTTCACAGTGGTTACATCTGGCATTTGGCCTACAGTCCTATGGTTCTGTAACACTAATCTTATTTCTAGGTGGACATATTACACTGAATCCGTGGCTCACTTTTGGGGTGGTTTATTTCCTTGTCGAAGGCTTCATAGGGTGAAAATCACTACAAACATGCAAGGTGAGATAAACATAACATACAATGAACAGTTAGAGTCTATGACTCGGCATAATGGGGATTTACATGCACTAATACTATATTACGTGTTTTACAGGGATGGCTAATCCACCAGGTAAAAAAAAAAAAAAACAGATACACATTTCTCTTGCTGAACTATATAAAAGGGTATCTAATCTGCTACACAGGAAAAAGAAAGAGAACTTAGCAACAACAAAAAGGGGAGGAAAGGACTCTCGGCATGTAGGGTAACCGAAGGGAACCATGGGATTGACACCCCCCTTCTGTTAACCTCATCCGGAGTTCGTACTCAGGGGGTCCTTGGGAATAGTGAGACAGTGAGTGTCGCATGGGCTCTGGCTCGTTCTGCGACTCCTCAGAACTCGTTCGCGAAGTCGAGAATCGCAGGTGAGTCGGGTTCTCTGCTGTCCCTAAGCTCCACCTCCTCATCAAGGTTTAATCGGGGATCACAATCGGGCTTAGGTTCAGGTCTCTTGCGCCAAACGCACTTGTTCAACCGATTGGTACAACGGTTGACCTGGAGTTGTAGCGAGCGTGTCCGCCTGAGGTAAAGGAAGCCTATCGTGAAGATGGAAAGGTAACTGATTGCGACAAATACGACTATTACAGTGTCCGGTGTGGACCAAGCGTAGGTCACGGGTTGAAATGGGCGACGTTTCGTTGCCTCAATTTCCTTCAGGACGGCGTCGACGGGCCCGACATCTATCATTTGGGATCCCTCATACTGGACTCGAGTGACGGTGTTCGAGTCCAGTTCGAGGGGGTGTTTCGAAAAGAAATCGGAGACCTCGATTTCGGCTTCATACTGTTCGGGAAGCAGATGATACAGGGCCAAGTCGTCTATGTGTACTATGGCGCCTTCGGGGACTTCTATCCACATGTTGTTGTCGGGCAACTCGATGCGGGTGGAAGTGTCGTGTTGGTCGTAAGTGAGGGTCGCGACGCTGGCTGGCGTGTTTACCAGCCAACGTTGTCCCACAACTTCGGCTTGGGTGTCGACTACTTGGCGTCGCGGTGTTAGTTTTGTGGGGCATTGGGAGTCGCCAGTAAGGGTCTTGAGACCACAGAGGCCGCCAGTGGCGTCGCGCACGAAGGGCTTGCTAGGGCACAGATAGTGGATCTCGCGGGTTACCGTGCACAATCGCAGATTTGGCGCGAGGTATAAGCTTGGGTTCTTATCGTGGTATGCTACGATCGGAGGGGTTTGGACCTTTACGTGCGTGTCGTCTTTCCAGAACCCAACGTTAATGACATCCTTGAGCCGGTAGATGTTGTCGACGGTCACTACGGGGAGGTGAATGATAAATGCCATCTCTCTGGCCTCTGGGTTGACGTAGATCGGGATTGAACTGCCCAGAGTGTATGCAAGGTGGGCTTGCAGGGGGGTCACTAATTCCCTGGTGGCTGTCGCCAAGATCTCCTGCACCAAGTTCAGGGACACCAGGTAGGGTGGAATACGCCCCATCACCAAGGTGTCGATAGACGAGCTGCTGATGTCTCGACGCAGGTCGGACATCAGCATCATCACCAGCTCCGTCCGTGGCTGGTCTACCCGCGTTATGTCGATAAGTGTGTGTTCAGGGCCTTAGCCAATTTTCCCAAAGCGTCACTGTGCGAGTTCAAAACTAGCACAGTTCCCTCTAAGGTTTTCCCCACAGTTTGCATGTGTGCATTCTGTAAGTCCATCTGTTTCTGGATGTCCGGAATCTCGGCCTGCAAGTCCGCCACCTGTCGCTTGAGACTCGACAGGCGGACGGCATTTACAGACGAGGCCCCCAGACTGAAAAGAGAAGCGACCGCGGAGGCTGCGGTCAGCAGGCCTCCGAGAAATCTCTTCTCCCTTCGATTAACACCACTGAGTTCATGTTGCGTGACTACAAACTTCTGGAGCTGCTCCAACATGTGGGTAATGTCCGCCTCTGTGTGTTGGACCGCCTCCTTAAGCCACATGGCACCTGCCCAAGAGGTCAGGTCGGCCTGGTCTTTGACATGCTTCTTACGGACCGCGTCAGGGCTGAACCTGACGAAGATCCTCTGAACATGCCATCGACAGTTTGTGATAAGTAATCCGGGTTGCTCCTTAAGCACAATTCCGGATTCGGGGCCAGGTTCCACGACTTCAGGGTTTGTGGGGGTGCTCATGAGGATGAGCATCAGGATCGTTAGGGCCCAGATCATCGTTCTAGTGGGGAGTGAGAGCATAGGCATCGTTAGAGTCAAGTTGGGGCAAACGTTGTTCACAATCACACCAGGTACCAGTCCTAAACAAAGATTATGGGTGGACCAGTACTCACACATTTGTGAGTTCGTTCTGACACAATTTACTCAGGCCTATCCTACGCAGAGAGGTCAAACCACAATTATGGTCCTGTCAGTCTATGCTGTCAGTTACCGTCACAGGAGTGCTAATTGCCTGACTGTCTCTGGAAACACAAGTATATAGGTCCTAATTACTATTGGGTACCGTGTGGTCCCCTGCGAGTCCCATGGGGGTTTGGTGCAACTTGACTTGGTTGCGGTGGACCCATCTAAAAAGGGGGTCCTTTCTTGCTTGGTTTACCCTAATCTGATACACCACTGGCGACAGCTTGTCGGTGATCAGGTGGGGTCCTGTCCAACGGGGGAGGAGCTTTCGTGTGAGCTTCCCTCGCCCGGCACCAGGTCCGGTGTGCTGTACGAATCGGTAGTACCACACTTTGTCACCCACCTGAAGTTCTGCATGTGAGGCTTTCTGATCATAATAGGCTTTCCGGCCCTCGGCTGAGCTTTCCAAGTGCTTTTGCGCATAAGCGAAAGTCTCGCGCAGGTGTGCATGCAGATCGGAGAGGTATTGGTGCGTAGTGTATGCGGTAGCTACGCTGATTTCTCCTGGCTGGTAAAGGAGGTGTAACGGTAGGATCATTTGTCTGCCTGTCATCATCTCGAAAGGTGATATGCCGGTCGATTTATGTGGCGTGGCCCTAATAGCCATCAGGACCAGGGGTAGTTTGACGTCCCAGTCTTTGTGGTTGGATGCAACATACTTCTTTAGGATGTTGACCACAGTTCGGTTCGCCCTTTCTACTTGGCCTGAGGATTGGGGATGATGGCTGATGTGGAGTTTTGCTTTCACCCCTAATGTTTGCCAAACTTGTCGCATCACGTCCGCGGTAAAGTGCGTTCCCCGGTCAGAGTCGACGCGGCTTGGGAGCCCAAATCGCGAGAAGACGTGGTTCATTAGCAGACAGGCCGTTGTCTCGGCCGTGTCATTGGCGGCTGGGAGGCACTCAATCCATTTGGTGAATGCACAAGTTACGGCCAAGAAGTATTTGTTACCTCGGGTCGATTTGGTAAGTGGTCCCACCCAGTCAATCTGGAGGTCGGACCAAGGGAAAGAGATTCCCCGCCGCTGCAGGGGAGCTCGGTGTGTTGCTGATGCTGGTTGATGTTGGCCGCAGACTAAGCAGCCTTTGATGTAGTCTGCTATGTCCCGTTTCATTTTTGGCCAGAACGCCACCTGTCTTAGCGCTTTGTATGTCGCCTTGATGCCTTTGTGACCCGCCGAAGGGATGTCATGGGCATGCACTAGCATCACCCCCCTTTGTTTGCGTGGGACCACGAGCGCCGGCGAAGGGTGTGCCACGGAAACACAAACCAGGATGCCCTTGATCAACTGAAGTAGGGAACTAACTTTCAGTAAGGCAGCAAGGTCGGGAATGTCGTTGACATTTTGTGGCACAGGGTGCGCGTTGGGTCCATCAGTTAGATAAGCGACCATAAAGGAAGTGGCTGGGTCTGAGGCCTGGCAAGCGATTAAGTCGTCATCGGTGAATGCGGGTTCGACGGACAACGAGTCCGGCGGGCAGTTCGAGTTGGCGGCGGTTGCCCTAGTTACTGCGCAAATGGACACACTCGGGGTGGGAGGGCGGGAGACAGGTTGCTCCGTCTGGTCAAAGTGCCATGGCGTGCCCTGTAAGGCGCCCTGTTTGGCCACCGTGTCCGTGCGGTCGTTCAGTTCTTTGTCTTGACCTGGTATGCGGGAGTGGCCTCTGACCTTCTTCCAATAGATTTGCATCTCATTGGTTGTGATCAGATGGTCGCAGGCCATGAATAGGTCTTTGTGTTTCACCGATTTATGATTGGAGGTGCGAAAGTCGTTTTGCTTCCATATTGGAAGGTGGCACACAAAACTCATACGAGCGTAATTCGAATCGGTGCATATGAGGAGTGTGCGGACGTCGTGGTCCACTGCTATTTGCAGTGCTATGAGGATTGCAGCGACTTCGGCGTATTGCGAGGTTTGTGGCCCGAGCTGAAATCCCTGAGGTTTGCATGGTTGGTCGTTGAGCCATACCACGCCTGCCCCGGCTTTCATGTGTTTTTCGTGGTGGTATGAGCATCCATCCACATATGCCGTGACCATGTCTTTGCAGACGTCGTGTTCGAAGTAGTGGTGGTGTGAGTTAGTGGTCGGTGTTGGCTCGCTCGGAATGGTTACGGTGGAGGGTATGTCGTTGACGCACCGGTGGCATGCTGCTAATTCGGTACCCAAGGGACTCTTTTTGTTTTGGGCATATCGCACTTCGATGTTAAAACTCTGCAGCGCCATTAGCCATGAGGCCACTCGAGCATTTGTCACGACGCCATCTCTGATGCGTTGGCTGTTCAGAAATGTGACGGGTTGGTGATGAGTTTCCACTATCACCTTTTGGCCACCAACGTAGTTGGAGAAATGTTTGACCGCCCATACCGTGGTCAGCAACGCTTTCTCGCAGTCTGAATACTTAAGTTCCGGTGCAGAAAGTGTTTTGCTGGCGTATGCCACCACTCTTTTGTCTTGGTCGTGGTACTGAAAAAGACCTGCACTCATACAGTAAGTGGAGAATCCTGCGTCTAAGTGGAATTCTTTGTCGCAGTCGGGATAGGACAAACATGGGGCTGTGCACAGTTTGTCCTTGAGGGTTTGCATCGCTTCTTGTTGGCGTTCCTCCCAAGCAAATGGGACATCTTTACGAAGCAAATCCGTTAGCGGTTTTGCGATGTCGGCATAGCCGTCTATGAACTGGCGTGAGTAATTACAGACACCTAAGAAGCTCCGCAGTTCGGAGACATTGGTAGGTGCTGTGATGTTGGCTACGCCCTGTGCTCGGCTGACCTGGGGTAGGACCCCAGTCGAGCCTACCAAAAGACCGACGTAGTTCACTTTGGTTTTGCACCATTGGCATTTGGCCAGAGAGACTTTGGCTCCAGCCTCTGTTAGTTGTCGGAGGACGTGGTCGATTTCATTCAGGTGCGCTTCTAGAGTGTCGTTTCGCATGAGGATATCATCCACGAAGATGAGCGTACCTCGCTGTCCTGCGTCTGGGCAGGCTTTATTTAAAAAGATGTTGAATTCAGCTGGCGAATTGGCGTAGCCAAAGGGACACCGGGTGAAGGTGTATTGGCGGTTGGCGAACGTGAAGGCTAGTTTGTGTTGGTCATCAGGGTGGACCGGAATGGTCCAGAATCCTGATGCCACGTCCATGGTTGAGAAATATTTCGCATTACGGACCTTTGGCAGTTCCTGTTCCAACTGGGTCATGGGCCACCGAGACAGGGGAACCTGTTGGTTCAACCGACGGTAGTCTATGGTGAGCCTCCATTTCCCATTTGGTTTGAGGACCGGCCAAACCGGTGCGGAATAGGTGCTGTTGCACGGTCGAATTATGCCTTTCTCTAGGAGGCCGTCGATAATTTCTTGGACTGGTTCGTACGATGCCAACGGTATTTTGTACTGTCGCACGAATGTCGGGGGCGCGCCTGGAGATGTGGGAATACGCACGGAGTGTATCGTTGTGAGACCACAATCCAATGAGTCTTGCGAGAAAACCGCTTGGTGTTTGTTTAACACTTCGCGAAGTTTTTGACGTTCGTTGTCGTCAACTAGGGCGTCGGCTTCTTCGATTACTCGCCTGATGTCGTCTTGTACCGTGGGTTGAGGATTAGCGTTAGCGCCTGACGGTTTAGTGGTCAGTTGTCCATGCTCGTCGGAGCTGGCTTGGACCTCAACCGTTTGGACGAGTAGTTGATTGTTTCGTGACAGATCAACTCGTGCCACAGAGTCGGTTTTAAGTTTGGCAGCCGGAATGAGGGTGACCAGTTTGGAGGGTAGGGTGTAAACCACCTCTGCCACAGGATGGTCGCCCTTGAGCGCGAGTGGGATTTCTCCCACTATTGGCACGGTGAGCTCAAAATCGTGGAATTTTGTGCTGATGAGCCAGCCTAATCGGAGTCCGCGTTGGACCTGTATCGGGTCCGCAGTGCGATTGTTTACTCCTATTGTGATAAAGCCTGAGTTTAGACTTACCAGAGGCATGGCATCCAGGGTAAGCCCTAAGTCGGTTAGGAGTGGGGACGGCTGGAAGAATGCCTGTGTGTGGTCTAAACCTTGTCCTGGTGAAACGTGCATATGTATAGCAACATTGCAGGTTCTTTTGGGTACCACAGTGTGTTCAGACGTTATCACTCGGCAGACTTCTGGAATTGTCTGACCCCCCTTTAGTTTGTTTCCATCAGGTGGGGTACTTGACGCATGGGTGGAGGCCCATAGGGTGTTGTTTATGGTGTCGACTTGGACACCCAACCGTACGAGTAGGTCGCTTCCAACGCATATAGCATGTGGAAGATTTGGCACGATCAGGAAGTTGTGTGTCAGCTTCCTTTGGTTCAACTGCAGGTCAAGGGAACATGCGCCCGTGGACCTGGCTACCTTGTTGGGGACCGCGTCTAAGGCGAAACGAGAGGACATTCGCACTGGCCGCATGTCGGGGTGGTCTAATGCTAGCGCATCGAACAGCTCTCGGTTGATAGCCGACCGGTCGCTCCACAGATACAGGTGCACATCTGTTACGTGGCGCCCGCAGCATCCGATGCCATTGGTTACCTGGGGACAGAATGGGTTGTCTGTCTTGGCTGCCTGAAAGGAGCATAAAAAGTTTTCCCGCGAATGGGGAACACTTTCTGGCCAATGCAGTTGCGTCCGTTCGGCTGCCAGAGGGTTCTCAGAGCAAGACGGTTGGTCACGGTCTAACCATGGTAGTTGGTTTGCTTCCGCGTTTTCACCCGATGGGGTGTGAATGAAATAGCACTGGGTCTCCCCCAGTTCGTGGACCGGAATGGTCAGAGGTTGTCGAACTTGGGCCCAGAGCTTCTGTTGCCTGAAATCGATCAAAGGTTCGAACCGATTTAGCAGGTCTTTTCCTACCAGAAATGGTATGGAGTCAAGAGGAGAGATATAGACGGGGTGAACCAGTGTCATTGGACCAATAGCCAACTGGACAAGTGAGACCGAGGTTAAGGTGGTGTTTTCATGGGAGAAAGGTCTTACCTCCACAGAACATGAGCGTAGCTTCAAGTCCTTATTGGCCTGATTCGCGGCCGAACGCAGTTGTTGAAAAAGCGAGGTTGACATGATGGTGATGTCTGCTGCAGTGTCAAGCAAAGCATCACAGGTTACTACTTCTTCTAATGTCAGCGACAAATAGAATTTTCGAGCGAACCCCTGTTCGGTAAGGTGACAGATGAACTGGGTTACCGGGGGTTCAACCTGGACAGATGAATCGCCTTGGTTAGGGAGTTTATCTTTCTTGTCCAACTGGACAACTAGAACAGCGCTTGGAGGGGGAAGGTCCTCACCTCCTTCTGCGGTGTGATCTAGGTGGTCATTCTGGTTGATGTCCTCTCCGTTAGGAGGGACAGGTTCAACGTGGGCACCTTCAGGACTCACCGTTTCGACGGGTTCCTGAGGTTGAAGATCCGCATTGTTTTGCGTGGTCGTTTCCGGATTAATGGTAGAAATCGTCAGTAGGTCGGCCTTTTTTGTACGACGATTTTTCTCCATTTTCTGCAATAACGCCTTTATGTTCTCTATGTCCTCTTTGCTCAGGCGCGGGGTCTCTCGTTCTTCTTCTGCCTTCGCCCGAGGGTTTCTCATTTCCGAGTCTTCCCCCTTTGGTGGTGGTCGGCGGAAAGGAGCTGGCGACCACTCGGCCTGGTATCTACCCTGATTCTGGTTTCGGTACCCACGGTCGGTATTATGGGCGGCTGGTTTATCATATCCGTTGTATGGATATCTACCCCGTTGGGGGTTTCCCTGATATCCATCGCGCCCCATTCGTTCGTTACGTGGGGGCCGTGGCTCCCGGTCAGGCCAGTATGGTCTGACCTGGTTTCTATCGTGACTTTGCCGCATGTGGTTATGCGGAGGGGGTTGTCCCCTTCCTGAGTGCGGTGTGACAGTAGGCGCAGGGCCTGCGTCGGGCACCTTCGCTTTGGGGGCTCCTTCGAGCTCCATGGTTCCAGGTTCCCGACTTACCGCAAGTACGGCGTTGTCATGGAACTTGGCGTGTGACTGTTTCTGTTTTTGGAAACCTAAGACAGCTAACTCTCGTAGCTGCCCAATGTTGGAGGAACGAGGGTTCGCCATGACCCCAAGGTGGTGGCTCGTAGCGGGATGGAGGTTTTGAATGAAAAGCGACTTGAAGTTCAGCTCTTCTTCCATCCCTGGCTCATTGCGGGTACCAAAATAGGCTTGGAGTAGTCTATAATAGTACTGTTGGGGTGGCTCCTGTCGGCCCTGTTTGATCACAAGTGCTGTGGTTAGGCCGCACTGGGATGCGCTATCGGAGAATTCTCTCTCCAAAGCTTGGCACAACCTGTCGAAATCTCCTTTAACGGGGTCAGGTTGGCGATCGACAAACCGGCTGACCTCGCGACTCGCTGTTAATTTGATCAGATAGATTTTGTCCTGGGTCGAAGCCTCTGGAAACTTTTGCAGGTAAAACCTGAGGTCTTCTAGGTACGAGCGAGTATCGTTTATGCCTCCGGGGGCAGGTTCAAATTTGGGTATGTGTCGGGCTATCTTTTCGAATTCCCGGTCGATGAAACCACGGGGCAACTGGCGGACCATTGGGGAGGGCGCCGGCCATCGACGTATCGTGTCTGGGCTTGACCCGAAAGGTTGGTACAAGTTCGGTACTGGTTGCGTGAACGGCAGTGGAGGAGTGCCACCACCAGCTCCTGGAATGTCAGGGTTAACCTTTTGTTCGACAGGAGAGGGCGGAGCTATTCCAGCCACTCCGGCTGTGAGGGCGCTCCTCAGCTCTTTTCTGGCTTTCTCTACCTCATCGGCCAAATTCGTAATTTGGCGGTGGGCCTCTGTGAGCTCATGCTGAGTCTGATCGAGTTGCGCGCCTGCAACAGTAGAACCTGTTCCTGTTTGGCGTCAAGTCGCTTACTGGAGACACTGTTCGCCTCCCGCACAGCTGCAGCCACCTCTTTGACTGTTCGGAGTTCGTTGTAGGCCTCTTTACATGCCTCATCCAACTCCTTGATAACGACGCTTTGGTTGTCGATTGTCTTATCGCGTTCACCTATTTCGGTTTTTAGTGTTGCAATGGTGTCCTCGCACTCTTCTTTTCTCTTTGCTTCCTCATCTCGCTCGGTTATAAGTCGGGTCGTTTGTGCTTCTGTTTCTTCGGTTTTAGATTGATACTGTGCCACTTGGGCTTCAAGGGACGCAGTGTCTTGCAGCAGTTGGTCTATTTTCTGGGAACGTAACTCGAGTGAGGTCCGCGCCCTTCCCAGCAGTTCTTGTGCTGTTCGGAAACGGGTGGTTAGCAAAATCGTCATGTTACCCAACGTCTTAATCAGAGCCTTGTCTTTCGGAGGGTTGCTAAGGGTTTCAGCTATTAGCTCCGTCAGGCGAGCTTCGACTTCCGTGGTCGTCCACCCTTCCACCTCTTCTTGGTAGCCAGGATTCAGCTTCTCCGTAAGTTCAGTTACGGCTAATTCCAGGCTATCAAGGGGTTTCTCCGGGGCTGGACGCCTCAGAAGGATTGGCACCTGCCATTTTACCTCTGTGCGAGTTATGCTGGCGGGGCGCCTACTCTCTAGCCTGGGGGTCACTTAGCTCGCCGAACGTGGGTTCTGGCGTAGCCTAGTCTGTTCCACTTCTTCTAAGCCTAATTCGGACCCGCTCTACCTAGCTTCGGTTAGCTCTTAGCGTCTAGCCTAGCCACTTAGCTTAGCTTGACCTAGCTTAACTAGCTTAGCCACCTAGCCTAATATCACAACAGCCTAGTTAGCCTCAGTTAGCACTTAGCCTTCTAGCCTAGCTACCTAGCTTAGCCTAACTTAGCTCAACTAGCTTAGCCTCCTGGCTTCCTGAGCCGCAACCAGCCTAGTTAGCCTTGGTTAGCACTTAGCCTCCTAGCCTAGCTACTTAGCCTAGCCTAACCTAGCTTCACTAGCTTAGCCTCTTGGCTTGATTAACAACAAAAAATTAGCCTAGTTAGCTTTGGTTAGCACTTAGCCTCCTAGCCTAGCTACTTAGCCTAGCCTAACCTAGCTTAACTAGCTACCAATGGCTGAATTGGCACTTAGCACCTAGCCTGATGAACTATAAAACAGCTGAGCTAGCTCGTGTTAGCACCTAGCCTCCTAGCTTAGCCACCTAGCTTAGTCTGACTTAGCTTGATCAGCTATGAGTCGACCTGGTTAGCTCAGTTAGCCTTTAGCTTGGCTGAGGGCTTGCTTGAACTTCTCTAACTATCAATGTAGCCTGTACTGACCCCTAGTGGTCACACCTCAGTCCTGCAGCTCCCTATGGGTCTCAGGTTCTGGTTAGACCACTCAATCAACAATATCCAGGGGAAGGTGTCACTCAAGAACCGCAGGTGGTCTGTTGTCTCCTACAGTGGTTACGATGGATTGCAGCTGGGTGAGGACGCAGCCGGACAGATTCAGAGCTAGAGACCCGCACAGTGTCCACGTATTGGTTCAGAACCGAGAGTTAACACTCTCACAGTACCAAAGCCAGACACCTCGATCTCAGCTCAGAGTCTCAGCTGACAGTTTCTCCACAGCTTTTAATCCAATCGATTGTCACTGCTTGCCTACAACAGAGCTACCGGTTCAGAGTTGCACACGTTTCTCAGCTTATCTCACCTTTGAGGTTAATTCACTGTGAAAGTTGAACAAACACCCACTTTTGACTGTTAATCTCAACAATCTGCCTGTGTAATCTCTCAAACAACGACAGTGAACTCTGAGATACAGAATGTCACTTATTTCAGGCTTATCCTGACAAGTCTATCACAAAATTGGATTCACTACTGCTTTCTGCTCGTTACAATGGAGAATCGATGCACTCTCTGGCGCCACTTGGTTATTCTGACAATGCCCACCAGAGGGGAGTGTTTCTTCACCTGCAAGCTCCCAAGGGCCCGCTTCACGGGGGGTGGTTACCAGTGCGATGACGTCGCCACGCCACGCCTTGACTCCGCCCACCTTGAGGCTCTCGGTGTGTAACTTGATTCACTTCACCTCTGGCCAGCGACCAGCAACAACACACAGCGCACAGTTACACCAATTTCACAATTTCACGATCACAAGCGTTCGTTAGTTCACCAACTTTTGATACACAATCGGAACCACGGCGGGTTCTCAACTTTACTTCTGCTAAAAGTTTTTACCAACTGTTGCACAGAGCACTTTTCGCCTGTCTCCCCGGCCGGAGACGCGACGCGCGCTCCCGCACGTGCACTCTGTCGGCACACACAGACACGGGAAAACACTCCCGGTTCCTCAGCTCGGATTTCTGGGCTCCGATCGCCACTTAACTTTTCTCAAAAAGTGATCTGACTATTTTGCCACACAGATCTGAATCTTTACGGCAATCCAACTTTAACTTCGCTTAAAAAGTTTTCACAACTCCAGTCGCACTAAGCAAAGATCTCGCGTCGGTGCGTGAGCGCGCCTGGCTCACGGTTAGGTTTTTGGCTAAATGATCACAGATCGTGTCCCTCAGTTTCTTAGAACTAAAGAGCGGGACTTCACTACTGTGACACAAATAATGGTTTTCCTTCAGATGTTAATCTGGGAAACACGGGTCTCTGCACCTCTCAGGCGTGCAGGACAGGACGGCCCGCGGGCTCGCTTCCTGGTTCTCTCACGGTCTTGTCACCGTTACAGAGGAGAGAAAAGTTTCGTCGCCGCACCGGATTGACTTTTCGTGCCTTTGCACAGCAATCTTTTTATGGCGACAACGCGCAAAATGAGACAACGAGTTTCTGGTTAGCTACGCCAGAACGTTGCTCTGCTGAGTGGACAAATCAACGTCGGATTCCGCGATCGATTGATTTTCCAAGCTCAGAGCAGTTACGAGATTTCAGGAATACGCTGAAATTTCGTCTGCTGGGGCCCTTAAAACAAAGTCTTAAAATGCATGCGTTACTTGGGGAGCGTTATTTCTCCCGGTTACGGTTGTTCGAGGAGTTTTCGTTCAAACTTGCCGCTGCGCGTCTGCGTTTCCGGGCGGCAGTGGTGCGCGGGGACAGCAGATTTTACACGACTCTGGTTTTCAGCGTGAACTCACAGATTAAATTTTCCCAGCAACTAGTGGTCCCATATGGATGGTGCCAAAAATAATGTAGGGGTTTCTCACTCGATCTACCAAGATCTTAATAGAAATCAGGGTGCCACCGGCTTTTATTAAAAAGGCGGAAAAATTCTTATCAATGAATAACTGTGGTGAGAATTCTGTGGGTTCTTGTACCACGCCAATGCTGGGAAAATCAATCATCAGAGTCCGACAAGCTTTAACCATTTATTTAGACACAGACAATAAAAACACAGGCATATATGGCAATTATAAGATACGATATCTATATCAGACCAACTATAATAACGGGATGGTGACTTCTGAGCTTCTGATTGGCTAGAACACAGAAGAGGCAAGGCAAGCGGAAGGGAGAAGAAGATGGAGATAGAGTAAAATAAAATGAAATAAAAATAAACTCAGGCAGGGTTGCCTGTAGCTTTGCTATCAAACCAAACTACTGATCGGGAACTGGAAGAGGCTTCTAAACCATTAACCAGCTAAGGAAATTAAACAAAACTCTAGGTTTAAATGACTGTTGAATGATAATAGCTAGGCCGGGTCAGCTGTGATTTATGCCAGAGTGCCAGATGTAAGTACCGTGGACCGTCCGCCCGTTCACCTACCGCTGGAGGCGCCTCGGTTCGCGTTGGTCAAGGGGGCGACAGCGACGGCTATCAGTGGTCGTCTGGTATCCGTTGATGTCGGCCGGTTGAGACAATTCTGCCCGCAGAATCGTGGAGGACCGTTGCGACAGAGTTCTCCCTCTTCGTCCGGTGGTCGTGGGTCGGTTCGGGCCCGGTGCTGGATCGGTGTTGACTGGCACGTGGTCTGACAAAGTTCGTTGTAACAACGAACTTTCAGCGCTCGGCCCAGAAGAATGGGCTTGCTACTTTCCGGAGAAAGTAATTTTGCGGCAAAAGGAAAAAGGTTGCAGCCGCTGGAAGTTGCTGCGTGGTTGTACAAAGTTCGATAGAAACTGGACTATTGAGCGTTGAGTGCTACGTACTCTCACGCTCGCCGCAGTAAAGATTGCCAAAGTGTTCAAAAATCAACAGGAGATCAGCGGAAAAAGTCTGATCACAAAACTGAGTTTACTATAACTCGTTACGGCGTCCGGCGTTGCTGAGGAAACGCTGGACGAAAAACGTTGGTCTACCAAAACTTAACAAGAGACGCGTAACACGTGAAAAATTCTAAGTTCTAACAAAAAGGAAAAACTTGGCCAAAGTACAAAATAAAGATAGCAACAGAGAGAGATTCAGAAATTGAGAGCGTTAAGAGATTTTTTAAGAGAAGAGAGAGCGAAGAGAGAGCTGCATTGCCTTTTATACTTTTAAATATTCATTAACACTTGGGGGCAGGTCAGTGGGGACCAACCCATACTTCTCTGCCCTGTGGGCTTTCCAAAAATCATCTGTTTAGCTGATCAATTGCCACACTTTGCTACGGTTAATACCAAATACCATTATTAAATGCACACACATTGGTTGGATTAAATGACATAGCGTGATACCGATATCTGACACAACGGTTTGATTAGTTTTAAAACCATGTAAGTGGTTAAAGAATTTTAACTTAAGTTATACAGTTCGTTGTCATCCGTCTGCAGTACACTTTTTGGTCCGGTAGATGGCAGTGTTGTTCCAGTGATTCCAGTCCTGACCTGTTGCTCACCTCCCAGAGATCAGAGAAGTTTATGTGTATTTGCCAGTGGTCTGGCCCAAAAAGGTCACAACAGGGGGTCGTGGAGGTGTCTAAACTCTGCACTCCGGGGAGGATTTACACCTGGTCTGTTCCTGGTTCCCTTAATTTACATGCAATGTGAGTCAACAGAGCAAGATTTACATAGCAGAGGATTCTGACTTCAAACGCAGAGACCACTTTGTCTGAGGTCGTTCCGATTCCAGGCGGCCAGTTCCTCTCCTTTTATTACCATAGAAAAGGACGTTTTATCTCCTCAGTGTGGGGGAAACAAGATTAACTAGTTGAGAAACGTCTGCTTTCGGATCTGGTTTGTGTATTGTAAGTTCCATGGGATAACACAAAGTCTGTATTCCTGAGTGGGAAGAAAAAGGTCAGCGAGCCAGGGCACGAACGGTCAGAGGGAGAGAGGGGGAAAAGTTCAGGCCTGTTTTATTTATTAATCCTTTGTCTAAAGGCAGGATGAGCAAGGAAGAGGGGATCCTACACTGTATCACACAAAATTCTTCAGGCTTAAATCTTAAGTACCATGGACAGCTCACTGATCAACAGTTAAAAAAAAAAAATGAAAACACCCAGCTAAACATCACTTGAATTACGAAATAACACACTCCTTAATTTCTACCAAACCCATCACATCTAATTAATTCTGGTATTTATGAAAAAAGAGCAACTCGCACTCGAACATTGTAGCCCAACAGCATGTGGCTACTACAAAACACACGTTATTTAAAGCAAAGCAATCTCTTCACATCACAGGCAAAAATGAAGCAGTGCTATAACAACAGGTCTACCTTTGTTGTTTTCATGGCCTGCAAAACAATTAAACAAACTGTCAGACTTAAATCTTAAGCACCATGGACAGCTCACCGATCAGCAGTAAAAAAAAAAGAAAAAAGAAAAGAAAAGAAGAAGAAAAAAGAATGAAACACTCAGCTATCACAGGCAAATATGAAGCAGGCCTACGTTTGTTGTTTTCATGGCCTACAAAACAAGGCGCAAACGCCTGGGTCTTGCATTGAATATAGAGATGATCTCGTCATAGTCCAAAGTGTCACAGAGTTCTTTTTCAAAGGACAAAATTGACAGGTTGTTGAGACGGGTGGTACTCATGGATGCTCTGAGGTGCGTTTTAATCCGACCTGCAGTGGAGAACAGTCTCTCAACGCTGCAAGACGTCATGGGAAGTGTGATGATGACTCGCAGTAGTTTATTGAGGTTAGGGAAAATGTCAGGAGCACATATGTCCAACACTTCCATGAGGGATGGAAATTCCAGCCCGTTGGCAACTTTCCGGCGTAATTGCTCAATGAATACCGTTAATTCAGCATCCTCAACTGAGATGTGATAGTGATCACATGTGGTGCGCATGGACTCTATCTGAGCACATGTCTTTGAGTGTGGGAGAAACGTGGCTGCTGTTCTCATGATCCCATACTGGTCCTCTTGGAAACGAGTGTTCAACTCTGTCAGTTCTCTGTCTAGGATATCGTTCCAGAGGTGTCGCAGATCATCATCATTTTTGACACTCGTTGCTTTTCCCAGGCTTGTCGTGACCACAGATTCCGTGAGCCTCGCAGGAAGTCTCCTTTTTCTGTTCCCAGCAGTTACGTCCCAGCTCGGGATGTCGTATTTGCTCATCAACTCTCCAGTCAGCTTTATCACCGCTTCATACCCACATTTTGAATCGTGTCTGAATTGAGCAAAGTTCTCTTTTAGTCCCTCAATGAGGTCGATGCATTCAGTGACACAAAGTGTCGGGCTTTGTAATCCCCTTGTAGCGAAGTCACTCGTCTGAAATAATTTCCCGAACGGGACGAGGAGGAATAAAAACTTTATTGTTTGTATTTGCAGGAGCAGGGACCGCGCCTCGGCCTGCGTTTGGCCGCTGCTGCCGCTGCTTTCACTGTATTCTGCTAGGACTTCTAAATTTTGCTCACTGCTCCAGACCTGGAAGTCCAGCGCGTGTCCACTGAGCGCTGGAGTTCCAGGCACTGGCGGTCAGGATGGAGCTCCTTCTGCACCTCAACGAACCGAGCGTGTCTGCTGCTCCCTGTCATGAAACTATGTATATTGTTCACTGTATCAAAAAATGTACTGACATGCCTGGACACCTTTGATGCTGCACATAGCACCAAATTCAGTCTGTGAGAAGTACAGTGGACATACACAGCCTGAGGAAACGTTTGTTTTAAAATAACATGCACACCTCTCTTGTTTCCTGACATAACTGAGGCCCCGTCGAAACTGAAGCCAACACACAGAGATGGGTCAAGTTGTAGTGGTTCAATCACCTGCAGTATTTTCTCTGCAATAGCAACTGCGCTCATGTCATTTGTGTCCACAAATCCAATTACCTATTCTTTTATTTTTTCTCCGTTAATGTATCTCACACAAACAGCTACAAGTTCACGTTTTGACTCATCCTTGTATTCGTCTGCCATGAGGGCGTAATAGGCGCCCGGTTCACGTATTTCTGCTTTGATCTTGCGCAACAACAAAGAAGCAGCTGATTCGAGCAGCTCATTTTGAACATCGGGGCTCATCAAAGTTCCGTTTCTGGGCAGCTGCTCCAGACGACTTTGGATCTGTGGGTCATATTTGCACATGAACTTGAACAGCTCAACGAAGTTTCCTCTATTAAGCGCATCCGCATCCTCCCTGTGACCTCTTAGGGGGATGTCTTGCTTGGCACAAAGCAGTACAATATCCAAAACGACTTTTAGATGGTCTCGATTCCTCTCAATGAACAAATAGTCCATGGCATCACGGTTCATTTGGTTTAGCACATTTCCCCGGCCTGAACTTTGATCAGCCCAGTAACTTTGAAATTTCTCAAGTGAAAGGGAGTGAGGCTTGCTCCTCTGGTGCTTCTCGCATGCCTGACGCAGATGTTTCCAGTCTACAAACCCTTCTCTGACAAATGGGCCGTCAGCTCCGCCGGCAAAATGTCTGCACATTTTACAGAAAATCACGTTCGTTTTCACACTGTATTCCAACCAAGAAAACTCTCCATACCACTTGGATGAGAAACACCGTGATTTTCCATTTTTAACTGTGCAGGGAAATTCCTTCAGTTGTGGCTGTGAAGGTGGTTCCTCAATAGCTGATAAATCAGTAGGTACGTCAGGCTGGCCGGGAGAGAGCGCTGGCGGTGGGGAGCAGGCGACCGGGCTTGGTGGGCTAACCGTATAAAACCGGGCTCTGTTGGCTCGGATGTTGGAGGCAGTGGTGTGTCATCTTCTTCGAGTCTGGGTCGTTTAAAATATGACATTAAAGTACTTTGTTTCATCATTTTCCGTCATAGCCGTCGACTGGAGTCAAAAGTCCGGTGGCTAACTGACCATAGTTGCTAGGCCCTGCTCGCTGCACGTCACGCGCGTAACTGTCACCATGGCAACGACAGCGAGTAGCTCTGGGGTTCAATATCTTTTTTTTTGTTTGTTTGTTTTTTAGAAAGAAAGAAACATATATAGGATATATACTGTAGAATAGGCCGAATTAAAATTCCCTGATGAGCATAATTGGTCTCTTTCAAAAATGCATTTTTTTAAAAATTCCTCAAACGTGGATGGGCGGGCCACTGATTCATGTGGGCGGCACTGGCCCGGCCAGGCCCACTCCTGCTCCACTGGCTGACCCCCCATACATAGTCTAACCTCCTCCAATGCAGCAGAGGTGGTATGTAGTCACACTGCCCCTCTGTTGTTTGCTCTCTAGATCTTAAAACCCTTTCAACCTCCTCAATAAACTCTTCCACAGACCTCCCATCTGCACCACCCTCCCCTCTAAATGCTTGAATTTGGCGTTCTCTTGGAATATAGATGTATGAGCGTGTGGATGCACTGTTCTCATTTGTCCTCTGAGCCGTCATCTCATTATTTAATCTACTCAGTTCATCGTAATTTAGTGAGCTCTTGCATGCGAATCTGCATTTCTGCTGTAGCATCTGTACTTGTCCCGGTTGTCTCCGCTGGTGCATCATACTGGGCATCCTCATGGCCTGAAACAGTCTGAAACAGAAAAAAAGAACCCAAGATGCACGTCGCAGTGAAACAATAGGAGCTCAATGCTGCCGCCTTGTGACTAAAAAGTGTCACTACCTTTCAGTGTCTACCTTACATTACATGGCAAAAATAAACAAAAGAACACATCATAACACATTATTTTACAAAGTAAATGTGGTGTATTTACCACCCGGTTACATTTAGTTCTGTGGCCCGTTTTTTAAATTTTGTATTTTTGATCTAAGTCTAAAATTGAAATTATTATATATATATATATATATATATATATATATATATATATATATATATATATATATATATATATATATATATATATATATATATATAAAGGTCACTTTTTAAATTTTTTTTGTATTTTTGATTGACAATTGAAAATGAAAAGAATGAATGATACACGGATTGATAAAGTTACAGAACTTTAACATGGACATTTTCTGTCTTTTTAAAGAAAGCCGGTGGCACCCTAGGCAATTATAAAATTATTAGTAAATTACACGAGTCCCCCTACACCAAGAATTAAATATATAAAATAACAAATTAGACTAAATTGACCTCACAGTCAGACAGCAACAAAGCACTCATCTCCAGATACTAGAGGAATGAGTGCTCCTCACCTTCTCTGCTGCTTCTAGACTGATTCCAGACTGAATTCAGCTCTGAACCACCTGTTCAGATGGAGGACGGTTTCAGGTCTTCACAGGGCTGATGTGGAGGAGACCAGGAGACAAATGAGGAAAGAAACCAGAAAGATCTTCTCTAATTCACTGAAACATCACCATATGTGCTCATCTACAACAAATCATTTCACAAAGTTCACCACTGTCACAGGTTTTAGAGAGGACCTAAATACAGGAGATCACAACAACAAAGTCTCTATTGTTTCCAAGAAAAACCAGAAAAAATCTGAACAGAGAGGAAATCAGACAAACCAGAAGAATGAGACACCACACAGACCAGGAGAGTAGTACAACAGGTGATCCAGCTACTGAAAGAAGAAAAGACAAGACTTAAAAACACAATGGAACAAACGAGAGGCAGGTGCAAACCATCAGGAGATTAACAGAAGAACTGTGAGGGAGAACACCACAAAGACAAGACAGACCTTCAAAGTAAAACAGGAAACAAAGTTAGCTGAAGACAAGGAGGTCAAGAACAATCAACCAAACCCAGAAAACAAAGAAGGCCTGACATGGCCAACCCAAACCATGACAGTTGGACCATTACAGTATCAGAACCTGAAGCAGAACCCTGGAAACAGGAGAACGTGCTCCCTTCAGCCAATCAACAATCAACAATAATGAGTAGAAATCCAGACTCAATGTTTCTGTCAGCAGTGGAGGATAGAGAAATCAGAGATATTGTAAATAAATGTAAAAACAAGGTGTCAGCTGACTGTGATGGTACAGACATGGAAACAGTCTAAAAGGTTATTGAGGCAGTTGTTCAGCCACTGACAGACATCTGGAATCTGTCATTCAGAACTGGGACATTTCCAAAAGAAATAAAAACTCTAAAAGTAAAGCACTGTTGCTGCAAAACAGCTAACATGAACAAATACATCTTACCTTTCACCACTTCTGTAAACACCACTGGTGCCAGGAGGTAGCGCTGGTGTCTGGACCAAGTCATGAAGGCCACAGCGCCTGAAGTTGGATCAGAGACTGCCACCTCTTCTGTCCAGCAAAAAAGGCCCTCGCTACTGCCAGGAAAGTCCTGCGTTGTTTTGAGAAACTTACACGTAAAGGCAACATTCATTTCAGTGACTGACTACTGCTGACGTTAATCACACTTGGACTGTATTTATGTTTGTCCTGAGCCTGCAGTATTAAATAGGATTCTATGTCACGCGCTCTGGCCCTAGGAATACCTTCGTCCATGGTCTCTGGCACCTCTAATGCCACATTTGCCAACGTGGAGTCATCAGGGACCACAGGCCCACAATCAGAGCTTTGCCTTCAACTGTTGCAGTCGGTCTGGAAATAGGGTGCATTACTGCCGTCTGTCATGCACAAGTCACATAGTGTCCAGCAGCTGCAGTCCTGGTGCGTTTAAATGCAGGTGCTGCTGGTGAATGAGTTGGGAGGAGGGCCTGTGTGTGAGTGTTGCCTTCACAAGTGGTCACGGCAAAGTTTGGCTTTTGGCACCAGCCTGCTGGAGAGAATGTAGGTCACTGCTTATATGAAAAATGAAGTATCCTGCAAGGGATGATTGCAAAGCAGTTTCAGAAGCCTCCATTAAGGCCTGGAGGCATCTGAAACTCAACTTCAGCTGTTGCCATGGCAACATTCAGAGGGAACGCCTTCTGTGATCCATCAAATGATATCACATGACCTCCATGACATCACAAAGGTTTGTGATGTCGAAAAACCTTTTGTGTGTCAGATTAGAGATAGTTCAGCTGTTGCAGGGACATCTGCCATCCTTGATACCAAGCACTTTATTTGACTTTTTTTTTGGCAGCACAGTGTGGCTCGTTGGTCTAGTAGTATGATTCTTGCTTTAGATGCGAGAGGTCCCGGGTTCAATTCCTGGAAGAGCCCAGATATTCCTGTCATGTAGGTTCTGGCTTGTACTGCGCTGTCAAAAAAAATAATCTCATTTTCATGTGAAATCACTCTGTATTTTACTGTGTTCTAAAAATAGTCTCCAAAACTGTAAAATAACAGACATTTCTTGTACATTTAACAACACAGTTGTTTTTTTAAAGTATTATACCAGTAATGACAAACTGTGTTCATTTCTCATTTTTAATGTAAAAATTACTGTATTATTATACACGATCTTTCCTGCTCTCTTAAATTACAGTCAAATCTTCGTAAAATGACTATATCTCTCTATATATATATATATATATATATATATATATATATATATATATATATATATATTATATATATATATATGTATATATATATATTAGGGCTGTCAAAGTTAACGCGTGATTAACGCAAAATAATTTTAATGCAACTAATTATTTTAACGCGTGATTAACGCGAGATTTAGCCTGGCCGTTGATGTACAATAGTATAGAGGAGAGTAGGTTTAATGAGCCTCGGGCCCCTCCGTAGTTGTAGTCCTGTAGTCCTGTCAAAACAGGAAGCCATGCACTGACGTCGACGGCCATGCCGCAGACAGACAGACGTAAACAAACCAACTTATCCCAACTACTGCTAACGGAGGTAAGTTCAGCTTCAAAACCTTGCCTGATGGCTAACTCCACAAGATAAATGTTGTTTGTGTTTGCTGTCGATGTGAATTTAGTTACCACCGGAGTCCGACTACTCAAATATCACTTGTTGGCTAATCAGAGCGCTGATGCAGAAAGCCCCCCCCCCGTTTAAAGCAAACCACGAAAATATTTTGTATGAAGAACATAAGAGAAAATATTGAGTATATATATATATAATATATAATGGATTTTGGATTGTAGCAATAAATAAACATGCATTTGTTTTGCATAAGGCGAGCATTTGTGTACTCTCATATTAGGCAAGGCAACTTTATTTGTAGAGCACAATTCGTACACAAGGCAATTCAAAGTGCTTTACAGATGCATAAAATCACAAGAAGGCAAATAAAATCATTCCATACAAGCATAAAAATAATCAATAATAAATTAAAATTATTTAATAAAAAAATTAATTAATTAAATTAAAACTGAAGAGTGCAGATAAAATCCTTCCAGTCATCATCTTCACATCTAAACAGAACTGTTTTCAGCCTGGATCTGAACATTGTCAGAGTTCAGGTCTGTCTAACATCTTCTAGAAGACTGGTCCAGATTTTAGGAGCATAAAACTGAAATGCAGCTTCACCTTGTTTAGTCCTGACTCTGGACACCAGCAGGAGACCACTACCTGAGGTTCTCAGAGTCCAGGTTGGTTCATATGGATCTAACATGTCAGAGATGGACTTTGGAGCCATGAAGAGACTTGAACACAAGTAGAGCTGTTTTAAAGTCTATTCTCTGAGTGACAGGAAGCCAGAGACCTCAGGACTGGACTAATATGGTTGTATTTCCTGGTTCTAGTCAGGACTCGTATTAATAAGAGTAATACAACTTGAAAAAGATCTGTATAAGGTAGATTTAGAACAGATAAAAATATGTGATTAATTTGCGATTAATCATGATTAACTATTGACAGTCATGCGATTAATCTGATTAATTATTTTGAGAAATTGACAGCCCTAATATACATATATATATATATATATATATATATATATATATATATATATATATATATATATATATATATATATATATATATATATATATATATACCAAACCACCAAGGTGCTTCGCAGCTTTGTTGCTTCACATGTGGTTTGGCAACCATCTTTTCATAAGGAAACCAAACAGTTACGTAATGCCAGGGGTGGGTGTACAGTATTTACATACTGTAGTGTCTTGTCTATGTTGTTTAGGTTTTTTAGGATGCCTCCATGGCCCCCCCAACATTTTAACTGGACCCATCTGGCCCCCCAGAAAATATTTTCTGCAGGCGCCACTGCATGGTACGGAGCCCTGGAGGTGACATGGAAATAATTTTTTTTATCTTGTGCGCACGACTTTTTATCTTGCACGTACGACTTACTGTATCTAGTGCGTACGACTTACTGTAACTAAGGCACATTTTCATACACACATTTCATAGAAGGTAAAATGAAGGCGTTTAAAAAAGAGAATAAAAGGGGAAAAAGAATAAAAATGTCCCTCCAAACATTCTGGACACCTCGAGTCACTGTTGCAGGTCCCCAGCAGTAATATTTCACCATGGCGTTGTTATAGTATAATATTAACACTGATGATACACATGGCAAAATGTGTATCATCAAAAAAAAAAAAAAGGCAAAATAACATTGTAAGAGACAGGCAGAGCATCATGGTGTTTGAGTGTGTGTGTGATGGGGGCGGTTCCCACGGGAGTATGTGTGTGTGCATGCGTAAAGGTGCGCTCTCACCAGGTGTTTTAGATGAGAGAGAGAGTCAGGGGTTGGCAGCCGTAATTTTGTTGACCGCTTTTTATCAGTTTTAATACTCATTAATCACCTTTTTCATATCAGTTAAATCCTTTCTTCTTACCATATACCCAATTTTGTAGCGCTGTGAAAGCCTGATGTTTACTGCACAATAAAGGAAACAAAAGGCAGTATGGATCTCAGCGTTCTGTGAATTATAGCGCGTCATACGAATAAGAATCAAAGGATCCAACCTCATACTCTCCGGCGGCTAAGGTAAAGGTTGATAGCCGCAACATTTTGTCAACAAAAAGGCGTTTAATGAAAATCATCAAGCCGCACCAGAAAGAACCAAGTCACCACGCACCGACTAGCACGAGAACGAAGGAGCCACAGCTAAGTGTCACACCACGCCATCCACTCACCTGGGGACAGGTAGGCCTGAACCTGTAAATGTTTGTGGATTAAGGAATCCGCCTCGACTGGAATGCATTGTGACAAATGAAGACGATGTATTAAACGGATGTTGCTGGATGGATTGGCGCATTGAGGGTGGCGCAGATTTCTCCGTGCTTTATGGGATTGATGTCGGAACTTTGTGGCATATAAGTGGCGGCTGATGCTGTCTGAAGGCCTGTTGCTGGTTGAAATGTTTGGATCAAATTTGCTCTGTCAATGAATAAGATGCAATGTCTATGGATGGACTTTGAATGCGTTGCTCTTCAATGAAATGTGATTGTGTTGCTTTGTACAAAATACAATCTAAAGGAAATTAGTCAAGTAAACGCTGTTGTTGAATGTTCAAACATGGAAAAGGAAAAAAGGCAAGTCAAAATGACGGCCAAAGCTCTAGAAAATAAAATTGAATGGTTGCAACATGAGCGCAAAAGTGCCGTTAACAAAGTCAAAGCGCTTATTCCGCAAATAAAAGCGCACATTAAATCAAAGGGATACGCAAATGAAATTTCCTCACAACTGCACAACTTGAATGCACTTTGTTAAACGGCCACTGATCTGCACAATGAATTAATGCCACTGCTTCCTGATGATGAAGAGAAAAACCAAAACGAGTGGTTTTCTAGCATTGTGGATTACAGTGATGCATTCAAGGAACAAGTGGAAAAATGGATAAATGAAAATCCGCATAAATCACCACTTCAGACAAACACCTCTGAGCAACCACCAAAGGAAATGGACCATGTGGAACAAGGAACTGATGGAAAGGGAAAAGATTTGTCTGTTGCTTATCCTCCAGTAACTGTTCCCACTAAAGATCCTCAGGATGAACTGCAGCCCTGTGACAGTGTCTCAAACGCAACCAAGAGATCACGCTCACGTTATTCCTCATCCTTTGCCTCACGTTCTTCTGCTTGTTTAAAAACAGAAGCAAACCTTCCACTTTTGGTAGCAAAACAAAAGACATTAAAGGAAAAGCATCCATTGGATGAAGAGGAGTTAAAATTACGTAAAAGAAGAGAACAGCTTTTACTGGAAAATGAAATCGCTGAGGAAAGGGCAAAACTAAGTGTTATGAAATCAAAAGGTAGCGTTGGCAGTAAATCAAGGTCAAAGGTTTCAGATGGGATGAACTCATACTGTGAAAAGACGTGTTCAAAACAACAATTTAATGTCAACGCCACAGAATTTGTTCCATCAATGCCAGTTAAACCAAAATCCAAAGCAATTGAAACCACACAGACAGCTGTGAAGCCAAAGCTCACCCACTTACCTGATAAAGGACATCTCCCAGGTCCATCTTACATGCTCCAACGTTATTTAATTGCTCCTGAAGGTCCTGCGACCACTGTTATACAAACTGACTCATCACAAAATGACAGTGTGTTAGACATAATGATAAAAACAAAATGAAATTACAACACTCTTAATGCAACAATAATGCCTCTCAGCACTCCCAAAAAGGGAAATTCCCATTTTTGATGGCAATCCACTGAAATACCATTCTTTTATTAAAGCTTTTGAAAATGGAGTTGAGAAAAACATTCAAAACAACTGTGACAGACTCTACTTCCTCGAACAGTACACCAAAGGGTATGCAAAGGAGCTGGTGAGGAGCTGCCAGCACATTGAGTCGGACAGAGGATACCTGAGGGCGAAGGTTCTATTGAAAGAGCATTATGGTAATGAGCAGAAGGTGGCAGCAGCATACATGGAGAGAGCCTTGGTATGGCCCACCATCAAAACAGAGGATGGGAAGGCCCTGCAGGAGTACAGCCTCTTTCTGCGTGGATGCTGCAATGCCATGGAGGATGTGCAGTATTTAAATGATCTGGACACACCCACAAACATGTTGGAAATCATCAAAAAACTGCCGTACAAACTCCGAGACCGCTGGAGGTGTCACGCATGTGACCTACAGGAAATGTACAATAGGAGAGCACGGTTTGTGGACATTGTCAACTTTGTTGAAAAACAAGTGAAAATCTTGACAGACCCTGTGTTTGGAAACATTCAAGACATCGTTGTACTAACCAAACAAATCAAACACAAACCTCATCCTCACTCCAGCGTCAGGGGAACCAGCTTTGCTACCACAGTAAATCGTGCGGAGAGAACAGCTCAATCTGTGAGTAAAACTATGGACACAAAACCTTCAGCCAAAAAGATCTGTCCCTGCTGCACTGGAGGACACACATTGGATGTGTGTGCGCGGTTGGAAAAAATGGCACACAAAGACAAAATTGACTTCCTGAAGGAGAATGGTGCTTGTTTTTGCTGCCTGTGCATAGGGCACATCAGCAAGAACTGCCAAAGGAAGATTACCTGCTCAAAGTGTGGCCAAAGACACCCGACTGTGCTCCATAAGGATAGTGTGGCAACTGCAGAACCGGCTGAGAGAAGCGTCCAGGTTACAGTGGACGGCACTTTGGTTTCCAGTGGGCTTATAGGGGCTGGTGAGATGGACTGCAAGCTTCCTATTGTGCCGATCCGAGTGAAAGCAAAGAAAGGCAATAAAATCATTTTCACGTATGCCTTTTTGGACCAAGGAAGCACTGCAATCTTCTGCACTGAGAGTCTGAAGCAGAAGCTCAATTTGTCTGGAAAGAGAGCCAACATTCTTCTCAGGACCATGGGGCAGGAGAAGGTGATCGGTAGTTCCATCGTGCCAGAGTTGGAGGCGGCAGCACTTGAAGATGACTGTTTCATCGAGTTGCCAAAAGCGTACACTCAGTTGTCAATGCCGGTACACAAAGCAAACATACCCACAAATAAGGATCTGACAAGGTGGCCATATTTAAAACACATCTCCTTACCACAGATTGAGGCTGGAATTGAATTGCTGATAGGAATAAATGTCCCACGAGCCATGGAACCGCTGGAAGTCATCCGCAGTGAGCATAATGGACCTTACGCTATAAGGACGGCGCTGGGCTGGACAATAAATGGACCGCTATCAGGAAATAGTGGGGAGGCCAATTATTGTGAGCAGACAGTGACTGTGAATCGTGTGTCCATTGTAAATTTGAATGAACTGTGGCAACAGCAATTTAAGATGGACTTTCCAGAATCTGCTGTGGAGGAACAAGTGGGTCCGTCCAGAGAAGACCTGAGGTTCATGGACATGGTCACAAAGTCCGCTAAACACGTCAATGGTCATTACCAAGTCGCCCTGCCTTTGAAAAGGTCAAATATCAGCATGCCAAATAACAGGAAAGTAGTGGAACAGCGTCACAGCCATCTGAAGAGGAGGCTCCAGAGGGATCCAGTGTTTTACGAGGAGTACAACACCTTTATTAATGATCTGCTGGACAAAGGCTACGCTGAAAGAGTTCCTGATGCAGAGCTGGGAAGAAGTGATAGCAGGGTCTGGTACATACCGCACCATAGTGTTTACCACCGAACAAAGAAAAAACTGTCCAAACACAGAGGTGTGTTTGATTGTGAATTAAATGAATGGTTGTGGTCCTGTATCAAGAAGAAGAAAAAGACAGCCAATCAGAGCGAAGAGAGCATGAAGCAACAGAGAAGATGGAGACAAGTCCAGTACATATCTGATCTGTTCTGGAAGCGCTGGCTAAAGGAGTACCTGCCTCTGCTACAGGAACGACAGAGATGGACTGGAGTCCAGAGGAACCTGGTTGCAGGAGATCTAGTTTTGCTTATGGACAGTACTGCACCTCGTAATTCCTGGATGATGGGACGTGTCTTGCAAACTTTTCCGGATCGCAAAGGATTTGTACGTCAAGTTCGGATCAAGACAAGGACCGGTTGCTTGGACAGATCCATATCCAAGGTGTGTTTGTTGCTGGAGAAGGAGGAGGCAGCATGAGGACGTTGCTGACCTCTATAGGGATTTTTTTTTGTGTTTTCCAGACTTAGCTGGACAAAGAAGGAATACTCATGGACTTGAACAATTTTTTTGGACATTTTTTGCATGTTTTGGAAATTGATATGATGATTTATTATGTCTCTTATTGTATTTGTGAATTATTATGTGGGACCTAATAATTAGGGGCTGGTGTGTAAGAGACAGGCAGAGCATCATGGTGTTTGAGTGTGTGTGTGATGGGGGCGGTTCCCACGGGAGTATGTGTGTGTGCATGCATAAAGGTGCGCTCTCACCAGGTGTTTTAGATGAGAGAGATGAGAGAGAGTCAGGGGTTGGCAGCCGTAATTTTGTTGACCGCTTTTTGTCAGTTTTAATACTCATTAATCACCTTTTTGATATCAGTTAAATCCGCTGGTCTTTCTTCTTACCATATACCCAATTTTGTAGCGCTGTGAAAGCCTGATGTTTACTGCACAATAAAGGAAACAAAAGGCAGTATGGATCTCAGCGTTCTGTGAATTATAGCGCGTCATACGAATAAGAATCAAAGGATCCAACCTCATACTCTCCGGCGGCTAAGGTAAAGGTTGATAGCCGCAACAAACATTGTCCTTAATGGAGGAGCAGCGAGAATGTCCGACCTAGCAACAGTAACTAGGAAGGGGGCGGTGCTTACCGAAAGGTCAACTGTAATGGATAGACCAGGCGTGTGAACTTGTTTCATTCAATCAACTGAACTGGTTAAGACCTTTAGTGAAGACGGTTTGTTGATTGAATAAAACAAGTCAGCTGTGTTTCTGCAGGGTTGGAACAAAAACCTGCAGCCACACGGCCCTTTAATGGATCAGTTTGACACCTGTGATCAAGACAGTCTCATCATTTTATTCTTTAAGTTAGGAATGCTTCATAAACAGATACTTAGAAGCTTAGCCTTATATGGGTTTATTTTAAGCTAGAGGCATCTTATCAGAATCGTTGGAGAACACAAACTCAGCCATCGACAGTTTTTGGACTTGTAGGATGTCATTGGTTTTATAAGTGAGCAATTGAGAGGCCCTGGGAGACATAATGGTTATTGGTTAAAACGCCTTCATTTTACCTTCTACGGGGGCACTTCTTTCAAGCCTTTGACCGAGTGGAAGTGTGTATGAAAATGCGCCCTAGTTACAGTTAGTCGTGCGCACGAGATAAAAAAAATAATTTCCATGTCACCTCCAGGGCTCCATAGCATGGAACCACCAGGGACCAGAGGCTTGCAATCAGAGCTCTGCCTCCAACTGACAGCAGAGAAGCAAAGCGAGAGCTAGCAGCCTCGCTGAGCCAGCAGACGTATCTGTACCACAGCAGAACTGTGTCTATCGGTGTGTCACAGGCACTGGAAACATTGTGGACACAGTTGGCATCTTTGATGCTTGTCCATATCAATGAAAATCATAGTTCTGAAAAAGTTTTTTCTTAACTAGGAGTAAAAGCCAGGTCTTGGCTTTTACAGTCATTCTGTAATGTTACCTCACCGTGTTTTCACGCTGTGGCAACAAAACCTTTTTCCAGTCTTCCTCTGAGTCCAGTGTCCTGTTGGACCAGTGTTCTGGTTCATCCTACTGGTGCAAAGCTGAAAAATATGAGAAAGAAAAAGAGGCACATGTAAAACATGTGCAGGAGGGTGATCAGGGTGTTAGACCATGCTTTTCAAACAAACAGAGAAGCAGATTCAGGTCGTCAGTCAGTCGTCGGGTGGGGGGGGGGGGGGGGTTCACCCATTGACTGGCTCATTTACTGACCCAGACTTTTTGCTTCTGCTGCACCTGGGTTTGCTGCAGTAAGTTGCTTTGTCAGTTGTAGAACCTTTTAAACCTGTTTATAAAGTTTCACAGATGAGGGGCATGCAGCGGGCAACGACGACAGTAACAAGAATGGCCGAATCAGCACCATCCTCATCTATCCCTGCCACAGACACTGGGAGTTAAATTTTACTCAAATTGAGTAAAATTTACTCTTCAATTGTCTGTGTACTAGAGATAGGTGTGTGGTCTCCACCTTTCTTTTTCTGCTGCTTCAACACAAATATTTTAGATTGAAAGGTGTCAAACAGGGAGGGGTGATAAAGAGAGGGGTAAAAAAACACTCCTTCAGGAGCTCTCCTCTCTTTCAGCTCTGAAAGATCCATCTTCAGTCAGCCTTGCTGACTAGACAAATGTTTTATAAAGCTGTAGTGACCACATTGCAGTAGGACTGTTATGAGTATCTGACAAAGAGAGAAGCTGTGCTCATTTTATTCTTGTAAAAAAGAATATGTGATGTCACTATCATTTCCAGGTCTGAGTGGCTCTCTGAATGAGAAATTTCAGAATTAGACCACACCAAACCAACAAGGTTTTCTTAAATGAGAGAATTTGAGAGGTAGTGACCTCAATCAACCAAATAAATGATCTCAACCACAGAAAAAAAATTTTAAATCCATAATGTACTATCTTTAATGTTTTTTTTGTTTCTTTTCTTTTCTTTTTATCTGTACTATCTGCAATTTGTTTTAAAGCAAAAACATGCGTGGTAGGTTGAGTATGTGTGAGCGTGGCTGTTCTGTGATGGACTCCTGACCTGTCTTGGGTGTACCATGGCTTTCACCCAATGACAGCTGAGATAGGCTCCACTCCTCTGTGAATCAGATCAATCAGTGTAGAATACAACTGAATGAATGGAATCTTGTGTTTTTAAATTCTACTTCAGCAGCATCACCTCCCACCTCCAAATGTGGACTCATATGAATCTCTATTCTATCTTAAATGAACAAGGGAATTTTGTTTGTCCATCATGTAGCTAATTGACTCTGTTGACACTGTGGAACTTGTCATCTAAACTTCAAACTGGAAACTGGGCTCCCTCCCACAGCTCCCCAACATTACAAATGGAAAGAATTTGGCTGGAATTAAAAGGTTATATTGATATAAGTAAAGTGCAACACCTCTTTTCTGAAACTGTCTTTTTGTTGCAAGCTGACCAGTAATCATACAACAGACAAGGCATTGTGCTTAGATGTGTTTATTTGTCTCTTTTAGGAAATTAGCTTCCTTAAATATAAATCTTTCATAAATCTCACTAGAAATGCTCTTTAGTGAAGAAATTGCTCCTAAAGTGACTTCTGGAAAACACCTCATTCATACTCAACCACCAAAACCTAACTGGAAAACTGCATTCCCTGCTTAAAAATCCTAATTTAACCCCTGCTGATTCCTCCAAAAAACAGAGCATGCTTTATAAAAAGCATGTTTTATTAAGACGTTTATATTGTGGAGAAAAAAAAAGCAATGTATCACAGTACATACATTCAGAAGAATTTGTGCTGCATAAAGCTGTAGTTACTTTATTTCCATAGTTCTTTCATTCTTTGCCTTTTGTTTGAATGAGCTCTTGCTTACAGTGTAGCAACTATTCACTGAAATTAATTTCTTAGGTTTAAGCAAGTTGTAACCAAAGCTAAAATCCCATGCATTACACCACTGGTTTGATGTTATCAACCCCTGGGTGTTGGTTTCCTATTACAAGCTCCTTCGCACGCCACTACTGTTTACAAAGGTTGTAGGTGCACCTCTGCCTCTGTGCGTGAGACTAAAAGCAGTAGGAAAAAAGTGCAAATCCTAATAAGTCACGTGTGTGCTCAGTAGGAGGAGAAAGGGAACAGTTAATGTAAACAGAAAGAACTTTGCTCAGATGTTCAGAGTGCACGCATCGTCACCGTGACTTGCAGGTAACTCACTCCATTTTGTTCGTCAGTTTACAGTCAGAATTGCTGCAATAAAGATCTTTCAGACGATAAAAGTGTTAAGTTCAAGTGAAAGCAGGAAGATATCATTAAAAAAAAATTGCAATGTAAAATAATCATTAACCTGAGAGGCACTCTGAAAACTGAGACCTCCCTCCACTAATCCCACTGGGAATCTCCACTCTGTCTTCCTGGGGTTATATAACCGCTTGACTCAAAATGCAGCCTGCACTTCCTGTAGAATTTAAACGCACACTCACTCGCACACTCACTTCTTAAAAACACGCACCGCTATCTCATAACGAGCCAGCTTGCGGAGCCAGTGGATCTACTGAGCAGCAGGATGTGGTTTCCTGCAGGAGGGCTGTTGGCTTGGCTGTGCTGCCTCAGTCTGGGGCCCGTTCAGGGGGGGAAGGTGCTGGTCATGCCTGTGGATGGCAGCCACTGGCTGAGCATGAAGATACTGGTGAGGGAACTCAGTCAAAGGGGCCATGAGGTCACAGTTCTGGTGCCTGAGAGCAGCCTGTTAATCCAAGGCTCAGACAGCTACAAGACGGAGATCTACAAAGTTCCATACACTAAATCTGAACTGGATGGAAACTTCAACAAGCTCAGGGATGGACTGTTCAGCAAGCCACCAGGGTTCACAGATATGTTCGTCAATGTGGAACGTCTGATGAACTTCACTTCTCTCCAGGTGGTAGGTTGTGAGGGTTTGTTGGACAACGTGCCTTTGATGAGTCAACTAAAGGAAGAGGGCTTTGATGTTGTGCTTACAGACCCCTTCCTTCCTTGTGGCCCTGTCCTGGCTAAAATGTTTTCCATTCCAGCTGTTTATTTTCTCCATGGGCTTCCATGTCAGCTGGATTTTAAAGCTAGCCAGTGCCCCTCTCCTCCTTCCTATGTTCCTGTAGCCTTCACTGAAAATGAAGACAAAATGAACTTCCCACAGAGAGTTAAAAACATGTTCATGTATTTTGTGGAGTTGTACAAGTGCAAAATAACGTATCAACACTTTGATGATCTAGCCAGCAGGCGTCTTGAAGATGGCATGACATACAAAGAACTTATAAGCCATGGGGCTATCTGGCTTCTCAAATATGACTTTGTTTTTCAATGGCCCAGACCTCTGATGCCAAATATGGTTTTTATTGGTGGGATCAACTGTGCAAAGAAAGCTCCTCTGCCAGCGGTGAGTATGTAAATGAATCATGCATCCCATGAGGCTTCAGGTGAAGCTCAGGCTAAAACAAACTACTTAAAATTTGATGTAATAAGAATTAACTTAGAACTTAATGTTGAACCACTTCAAAGTTATTCTTGCAACAACAGCTGCAAAAAGGTTTCGCACAATTAATGAGAATATGTCTCATTGTCTTCATTTTTTTTTTCATTTGTTTATTTTATAGACAAGACAGCATTTACACTTTTGAGCTGAATATGAGAAGAAATGTTTCAGGATAACCATGAGTAAAACATCAGTTGAATTCAACAGATTGATTTCACCGTGTGTTCAGTACTTGTCTCATAATACTGTGGTAGAACAAGTTTGTCTGCTTTTTCCATGAAAGTGTTGTGATACAGATTTAGAACACTTCACAAAAACAGTAAGTATGTTGATATCGGTACAAAGACATTTGTGCTTTAGTGGATGTTCACTACATACTGTGCAGTGTTGTTGAAATGCATTCTCTTAGTTTTACATAAGAAAAATACAAGTTATGTGGTGATTAAATGCCTGCAGATTAAAATTTAAAGAGAACAGCCTGAGAAAATGTTTCACATTTCTTGAAGTAATTTTTATTTTTTCTCCAACCTCCCTCCAGGACTTAAAGGAATTTGTGGATGGATCAGGAGATGATGGTTTTATTGTCTTCACAATGGGTTCAATGGTGTCCACCATGCCCGAGGAGAGGGCTAAACAGTTCTTTGATGCTTTTCGGCAAATTCCTCAAAGGGTAGGTCAGATGAACTTCATTTTACCACACTTAAAGCTCTTCAGATAAAATACTGATAACCTATTAGCCAAACAAGAAGGGCAAATTTTATTACATAGACTCCAGATTCGCACCCATGGTATGAATGTTAAAGGTCTGATCATGTTGACTTTGTCCGCTGCCTTGCTGTTGTCAGAGCCTTTATTCATTACCTAAACTGTTTGCACACATTAAAACTTAGGTGGTATGATTTGTGTTTCAGGTCCTGTGGAGATACAGCGGTGTGGTACCCAAAGATGCACCCAAAAATGTCAGAACTATGAAATGGTTACCTCAGAATGACCTTTTAGGTGCATTTTATATATAGTGTGTGTGCATAAACTAAGGACAAAAGATGTCTTTTGTTTGTTTTCGTTACTCTTTCCTGTAATTTCCTGTAATAATCATGTACATATAAGACCATATAGAATATATATCCACATATACAGACGTAGTGGTGGAGTGTAGACCTGTAACTGGCTGTTTCTCTGCTCCTCAGCTCATCCTAATGCTAAAGTCTTTATGACTCATGGAGGTATCCATGGTATCTACGAAGGAATCTGTAATGCCGTGCCCATGTTGATGTTCCCACTTTTTGGGGACCAGAGAGACAATGTGCATCGCATGGTGGCCCACGGTGTTGCAGAGAAACTCAGTATGTTTGATGTCACAAGTGAAAAATTGCTGGCTGCACTTCATAAAATGCTTCATGACAAAAGGTAAGACAAATTGCTGAATTAGCAATAACAGTCACTGGGATAGAGTTAATTTAAAAATCATTATTAGCAGCCAATAATTTATCTTATATAATGACTATGATACATCCCAGTTGTAAAAACTATCAATCAATATTAAATCAGTTGAATTGAATTGAAGTGAACTAAATGAAATACTGCTTCTCCTTAGTTACAAAGAACGGATGGTGAAGATGTCTGCAATACACCTTGATCGCCCTGTTCCTCCTGCAGAGCTGGCTACTTTTTGGACTGAATTTGTCATGAGACACAAAGGAGCTGCACATTTAAGAGTAGCTGCACATGACTTGAACTGGATTCAGTACCATAGCCTTGATGTATTTGGCTTTTTTGTTCATCTTTCTCATAACTGTATTCTGGATAACATTGAAATGCTGCTTGTTTTGCATCCGTAAGTGTTTCGGAAAAAAAATCGTCAAGAAAAAATCAGAGTAATGTCTGCCATGGAGAAAATGACACCTGAGAAGTTTTAATGTAATGCACTGTACGCGTATGTTGGTGTGTTTCTTTGTACATGTTACACATGTAACACATGCTGTTGAATGATACTGGCAATCACTGACACCATCCTTAAAACTCAATTCCATACAAATAAAATGTGTTGTTTTTTACACTGGTCATGGATCTATATTTATTATATCTATAATTTTCATTTCATAAGCAGAATGAATTTCCAGAACTAGCCCCGAAACTGCCTTACTTAAGCACACACACACTTAATCCTATGCAGGGTCACAGGGCTCTGCTGGAGTCTATCCCAGCTCTCTTCGGGTGAAAGGCAGGCGTCCACCCTGGACAGGTCACCAGTTCATCGCAGGGCCACATGTAAACGAACAATCATACACTCACAATCACTCCTACGGGCAATTTAGAACCACCAATTAACCTGACATGTATGTCTTTGGACTGTGGGAAGAAGCCGGAGGAAACCCACCCAAGCACAGGGAGAACCAGGAACCTTCTTGCTGTGAGGCAACAGTGCTGACAACCAAGCCACTGTGCTATCTTTCTATCTATCTATCTATCTATCTATCTATCTATCTATCTATCTATCTATCTATCTATATATATATATATATATCTATGAACACTTTGAAAACACATCAGATCTTAATGGAAAAAAAAAAATCACACTGAATCAGGTTTTCCTGATACCTGACAGAAGTTTTCCTGATACCAGACAGAGATATTCCTGAGATACGATGACTTTTCATCTGATGAGCGAGACCTGACTCTGACGGCTGATGATGTCCTAAAATCTACACCGTACTCTAGGGATTTTTAATGTCCAGCAGGTGTCAGTATTCAGTGACACAGTATCGACACGTATCAATACAGTTTGGCAATAACGTTCCATGAAGCGCCATCAACCCATCACTGCTGCACAGTCAGCATTGAGTCACTGTAGTGAGCAGCGTTACCTTTTTCCTGCTACTATTTCTATCACAGGAAGTTGGCTGTAATGCTCATGTGAGCACATCAGCTGTTGATGGACAAGTAAAGATAAAGTGAGTTAAATAAGAAACTGAGAGGACAAAAACAGTCTGAAAGAAGCAAAGCAGCTAAAGCAGATGTTTTTCCATCTCTGTTGCTGGGCATCCATTAAGAAGTTCAACTATAATCTACTTTATCAGTGTCAGAAAGGATGAAAGGAAATGTAACGTTGCTGTAAGACAGTTTATTCATTTCTCTTGGTTTATTTAATTTCTTGAAGTCACTTTTCTCCGCTGCTGCAGATGGAAGTGCTCTCTCTATCATATGGGCTACTTGCTTGTTTCCTCTAGAAATGTCTGCTCTGTTCCTCCTCAGCCTCAGCGTTGTACTTTCAGTCCAGTCCACTTCCTGCCAAGACATCTTTGCTTTCGGAGAAAACTCGCGCTTAAAGACTCGCAGTGCCATCGGACCATCTCATTTGGACCATCTCACCATTTTGTGTGATGGTGGTATAGTGGTTAGCATAGCTGCCTTCCAAGCAGTGGCCAGCCACGCATAGGTGTAACAGAGCGACAGCCAATCAAACTGCAGCCTTTCTAACGCTGTAGACTTTCTGGGTAGCAGCTCCTGCCAAGTAAGGAAAGCCGGTTCGAGCCCAGCTTGATGCACTCATAGTTTAATATCTGTGATTTTAATACAGTGTGTTTACATGAATGTACACTTGATACTTTGTATTTTAAGATGTTTTAATCTGCTCTTTTGTAGTTTTATTTCATTTTTACTGTTTCATGTTTCCAAAGCATCTCAGAATTTCAATCCACTCTATGTTGTCCAAACTGCATGTCTGCTTATAAGTGACAATAAAACTTGATTTTAATAGTAATTGACTTATCAATCTGTATCAAAATTTGTGTGTGACATACAACACAAATATATTTCACTGGAAAGCAAAAAATTACATCGCCATCCCTGAAATAACTGCAAAGACACAAATGTCAAAAATATCAACAGAAATATAGATATTTATTGTTCAGAGTATGTAAATATACACAGAATGTTCTATCAGCATTAACACTGGTGTTGGTTCAACAAACAACAATAAAAACAATCATATACAAACAAAAATAATTCTCATTCCAGTTTGCATCCTGGCTGTAGCAAAGTAATTGAAATGTTATTTTAGTTAAATAATGCCTTGATATTTATGATGTCATGGTACAAAGTTTTTCAGCATTCATCATAAATGTGTTTGTGCTTGTACAAAATAACAGTCATGAGATTTTGTGCAAATTTCCACTCAATCATGGTTTATTAAAATTTCAACTTTCAAAAGAAAAGTAACAGTGAAATGTGCAAACATGAAAACAAATACTTTTGGATTAAAATTTGCACTTAAGTATTTACATGTAAACTGCACAATGTTGAATGATGGCAACTCAACTAAAGGAAGATAGTTAAACGTCCCGAGTGTTTTATACTGTAACCTTTAAATGGATTCTGCATTTCTGAAAAATATTTGAACTTTATACTAAAATGTAACATGTACTAAGAACTGTTATTTAGAAAAACATTTTTAAAAATTAAATTAGAAATACTTTCAGATTAAAAAAAATTCTTCCTCCATTCTGGACAGAAGCTGACTCTCTTTACCTTCATTTCTTTTACTCACAAAACATCATGTATCAATATCATAATTACAGAGATATGAATTAATAATAACTGTTGGCACATTTATATCAACAGCGTTCAAGCTAATTCAAGTCAACGTTTTCAATGCATACTAGGCTGTAATGATGGAGGGATGGAGGGATAGATAATTTATGACTGGAACTGCACCTCTTATGCTCATGTACTGTACATTACTGTATATGAATTTATTGCAGTGACATAAAAGTGACTTTGACAACATTTTAATGAAGATATTTTACCAACATTACTTAGGTTTTTTTAATACAATCTTCCAATGACAAAATCAAAATCAAAGATCCATATACACAAACAAACCTCAAAAAATTCTTTGATTTTTAACACATTTCACTTGTTTTTTTTTTTTTTTTAATGGCCGCGGACGTTATCTTTCTTCGAACAAAATCATTGCAGTCAATTATCAGACTAAACTTACGAGTTCAAGATTCAAGTTCATAGAAAGCAGATTTAACTTCTTGAAAATATCGGACAGAACCACGTTGAAAAAAATTGTATTCGAAGAGTGATGAAATGGTTTGGGGTTTTTTTGGGACCTCCCGGAACTTCTTACGACTATCAAAGAGGTGGAAACAGTGCCCCCCAAAACTCGTTAGTGGCCAAAAAGTGTATTACATCCGTATATGATAAGGACTACCAAAGAAAATGAATGAGAATAGTTAAGAGAGTTAAGCTTAGATATTTCGGGTCCGTTGACTCGGGTTCGATTCCCGGCCATCGCATCAGCTTTTACCCTCAAATACCATCTTTCGAAACTCCAATAAATCACTCTCACTGGTCTGTGTTTTCACAATCCTTTCCATATTTAGACATTCACAACAAAAAGAGAAATAAGAGAAAACTGGCAATTTAGTCGTGGGTCGTCCTTTCTACCATCATTCTTCTACAAAATAATCAGCAACATATTTTTCCTCAAAGTTTAACTCCTTGGATCTCAATTTCTAATCCAATTACCGACTGCCTCCAGCAGATGGCGCTGTCTGTTTGGCCAGCAGACATCAGCTGGTACTGAGAGTACAGACACCAGAGTGTGATCTGCACTGAAACAATCCTGTTTTCTTCCTCTCTCAGGAGCAGAAATGATTTCACTGGGTCCCTTTCACTCAGAGCATGTTTATGATCTAAAAGTGTCAGAAACTAAACAAATACCCCAAAAAAACGTTTTTATATTTTACTATTAACTCAACCACCAACAGATTCAATCATATGTAGTACAATGGTGCATGTAAAAAAAATCTACATTTGAAAGATCTACATATTAAATCCAAGAGTTATTTGAATTGTATTTCAAATGTTTATTGTTATTATGATTATTAGGGCTCAATCACTGAGAGTGCATTTGAAAGATCTATATATAAAACACAACAGTCTTACTTGTTTTAGTTTTACAAAATATGACATCAATAGCTGGCAGCGCAGCGGCTCAGTGGTCAGCAGTGTTGCCTCACAGCTAGAAGGTTCCTGGTTGGTGGGGTCTTTCTGTGTGGGGTTTGCATGCTCCCCCAGTGCTTGTGTGGGTTTTCTTCTTCCTCCCACAGTCCAAAAACATGCATGTTAGGTTAATTAACGGTTCTAGGAATGATTGTGTGCATGGTGGTTCGTCTACATGTGGCCCTGTGATGGACTGGTGACCTGTCCAGGATGTACCTCCCTGCTTTTCACCCAAACAGAGCTGGGACAGGCTCCAGCAGATCCCCATGACCCTAGATAGGATTAAGCAGGCATAGATAATAGATGGATGGAAACCAGAACCAATCATGGAATACATTGTCTGAAGAAGAGTACAAGCCAAAAAGATTTTAATTTTATTTTAAAAAGTAAATGTTCAGATCAGGGCTGGGCAACGATTAAAATTTTTAATCGCGATAAATCGCATAATTTCCCTGATTAATCACAATTAATCGCGTTGCATACGGAAAATCTATGAAATAGTGAATTCAAAAGTAGTGTAAAGTGCACTTTTATTTAAATGTTCTGCTGCCATATGAACTAAAGTACCAGAAAATTTGTTGTTCAAACACTTTTAACATCAGCACTTGTCAGTAACACATATTTAATGTAAATCTCATCTTAAAAAATGTCAAATAATGTAAAGCTTATGGCCACTGCCAGGGCATTAATCTCATCCTGTTTCTATAACAAATAAAAAAAAGTCTACCAACTAAATCCTGAGCCAAAATCATAACATTAAAACAGGCAATTTCTTAGGTAACAGCAGAAACATTTAACGGGGAGTTCAACTTGTCAGTTGTTACAAATAACCTTGTTTCTGTTGAATCCTCCGTCTGGGAGAACTTTAAAATGAAAATGTCCATGTAAAAGTTCCGAAACTTTATCAATCTGTGTATCATTCGTTCTTTCCATTTTCAATTGTCAATCAAAAATTTAAAAAATTAAAAAGTGTCATTTTATTTTGTTTTTCATTTTTTAATCTAACACAAAAAAATGAAAAAAATGCTTGTTTTTTTATATTTCAATTTTAGACTTGGATCAAAAATACAAAATGAAAAAACAGGCCAATGGAAATAATCCGTGTATTATTCGTTCTTTCCATTTTCAACAGTCAATGGTCTGTAGTAGAGTACACCCCTCTTCTCCACTCTCTTTCCTTCAGCCCAATGCATAGCTGTTAACCATAAGCACTTTGTAATCTTCTTAACTATGTTTCCATTATCATCACAGTTACCAAGCTGATACATGCCACACATCATTTGTGCCTTTTCCATGGGCCTGTGCAGTAAAGCTCACAGCTCGAGGCCTCTTGCTTACAGGCAGACCATGAGTGACTCTTCCAGGCCAACCCAGAGCTGGTTTCAGAGCACTGCTGTGGCAAAACACAGCCTCCACTGGGGAGGGTCCCACTCTGAGGAGCTGAATCCTTCAGCCATGAAGGAGCGTTCAAGGTCTTTATGGTTTATGTGGAAATCTGTCATAACAGACAGTTTCTTCTCATGAGTTTACTAAAATGACACAGCAATAAAAAAAATTCCCTCACTGAAAAAAACTGAAACACAGAAGTCTTCAGTGGTCTTTAAAATTAACAACACAACAAGCTATATTTATTCCTTAGAAAAGTGATTATTTGTCATGGTTCTAATTCACAGCTCACTATTCGAGTTCACTGAAAGTGCTTAGAAGCTAAAGGGATGTCATCCAGCTGTTTGACAGTACAGATTAATGGACTTGTTACTAAAAGAACCACTACCCTAATTATGCATGAATATGTGGTTTAATCTGACCCCCTCCCCCTATACTGCTGTTATGGATGTGAAATCCAAATAACTGTTTTTGTGTTGTTTGTTTTAATTAGGCTCTCAGTATATTTATTTCGGTTTAAAGTATGACATTTTAACAAGGAGGTCAGTGGAAATATTCACTTTTGGAGCGATCTACTAGTGGTCATTTCATAGAACGCATGTTTTGGCTTCTCCAGGAAGGAGAGTCCTTGCTAACCTGCTTATCTTGCTTTGTGGTTATGCAGAGCTTATTTATGGCTCTGAAGGCATGTAGGCATGCCTGACTGAGATAGACCTTACAGGTTCTGCTTCGTTCCCTCCTGACTGCCAGTGGCAGTAAACAAAGTGGATGTGTCTTCTCGCACTCTGTGCATGTCGAGATTTCATATAAACAAAGGCACCTCCGTGACCGGTCGGCTACCGTAGCGGTTCTGGTATAAATACCACGCTAGACGACGTCCAGTCTCATCAGATCTTCTCGAGCCACAAAGGCCTGCTCCACTCCTTCCGTCTGGGGGCGGATCTAAGGGTCCAGACATGGCTCAGACTGTTGGGGATGCTGACTGCAACCTCAGCCATAACACCTGCTGCACCTACGCCACCTGCAGTGGTGATTCATCGGTCTCCACCTGGATCCCCGTGTCTTTGTCAGGGTGACCCGACCGTGCATGGCTCTTCTCCGCGGTGAAATGACCGCCGGTTCCTCCTCCATGGAGTTCTGCTTGGCTCCATTTTTGTGAGACGGGAGGTGGTGACAGTGGACGCCTCCCCCTCGGGCTGAGGTGCTGTGTGGCAGAGCAGGTGAGTCCAGGGGACCTGGGGCCCTCGACGGCGACAGATCCACATTAATGTGCTGGCCGTCTGCTTGGCGCTGAAGCACTTCTTCCCCTATCTCAGGGACAAGCACAGGCTTGTCCACACAGACAGCACCTTGGCAGTGTATTCACATCAACCACCAAGGTAGAACAAGATCCCTGGCCTCGCTGAGAGAGGCTCGGCTACTTTTGGTGTGGGCCCACTGTCACCTGGCATCTGTGAGAGCTGTGCACTTGCCAGGCAGGACAAATTCTGTGGCAGACTACCTGTCAGTACAGGCGCTGCCCCCTGGAGAATGGCGCCTGCATCCCCAGGTACAACAGATATGAAATCGGTTTGGGGAGGCCCGAGTGGACCTGTTTGCCTCACAGAGTTCAGCACACTGTCCTCTGTGGTTCTCCCCGATGGAGATCAGTGCGCCACTGGGGCTGGACGCCCTCGCCAATGCATGGCCAGAGGGACTCCTCTACGCCCCCCTCCCCCTCCCCCACACTCCCGATACTACCTACACTGCACCGGGTGTGGGCCTCGAACCACTGGTGGTCCCCAGAACCATAGTTACCTAAGTAACTTATGTTCTTGCTGTTGAACCTCGCTGTCTTTCCATTGTTGTCCTTTGAATTCTGGACAAAACTATTTGGCTTTTGTCTAAGGGTTAGGGTTAGGTTAAGAGAAGGGCACAGTTCCCCTAAAGGGGAACTCCGAGAGCATGGGCTCTCAGGGACCATGTCAATTTCTTGGTATAATCAAGACCATAAAAAGTAATAATAAGACCGTTAAAAAAGATATAAAATGGAAGCAACGCGGGCCGGGTCAAAAAGCAGAGCCGTGACAGTAATATTAATTTATTCAAACGGCTCCATGACCGAGGGTCCCTCCATCCATAGTCCCGAGGTGATAATGCTTTGTTCTGATGAAATATTTTCAAATCTCAAACCCCCTGAAACCCAGTTAATTATATAAATTAGTGAGAATAAATAAGTGCTAAAAAGAATAAATAAGTGCTAATAAAAAGGAAGTAAAACATGTGAAATATAAACCACATAAAAACCATAACAAAATTAACTGAATCAAGTGAACTGGTTCAGACCTTCAGCGAAGACAACTAGTTGATTGACTAAAACAAGTCAGCTGTGCTGCTGCATGGTTGGAGCAAAAACCTGCAGCCCTTTCATGGATCAGTTTGAGACCCCTGATTTAGAGGATTAAACTTCCACATTATTCCTTTTTGTAGGAGTTCGTCATGGATACGAGACTGATTTCACTGTTCCAAAGACTTTTTCAACTCTCGATCAGCGCCTACAAAGTTGTTTCCATTGTCCGAGCAGAGTTCTTTGACTTGGCCTCTCCTTGCTGTAAAGTAATGTAGAGTATTGATGAAAGAATCTGTCTCCAACGATGCAGCCACTTCGATATGGACAGCTCTCAGAGCTAGGCAGGTGAATATCACTCCATATCTCTTCACTTTAGATCTTCCACGTTTCACTTCAAATGGGCCAATGAACTCCAACTGAGGTAAATGGTGGATCATCTGGAGAAATCCTTTTTAGTGGCAAGTCTGCCATCCATTGGCTGGGTGGGACCGCAAGAACTCGTCGGCAACAACGCATTTCGCCAGGATCCTTCGTATAGCCACACTGGCCCCAGTAATCTAGTGTTTTTTGCATAACCTTGCCAACATGTGAGTTCTTCCACCATGGCCAACCTCCTCGTCTAGTTGTCTCTAAATGAGGTCAGAGATATGTAGGTCCTGGGTCAATATGACCGTATGCTTCATCTCTTGACGCATTGCTGCCCAGCTGAGCCTGCCACCAACCTTTAAGATGCCATTATCAAGCGTTGGATTTAGTTTGTATATTTGACTTGTCTGCTTCACATTTTGATTCTTTAGAAGGCTGAAAAACTCCTCTGGGAATTTTTTTCTTTGGTATAATCCAATTATTTCCAGCTCCGCCTCTTTTAGCTCATCCACAGTGAGAGAAGCATGAAATGAGTCTTTAACTCTTCTTCCCTGTAGCATCCTTCTTTGTGTTTGACTGCTGTGTCTTGACCTCCTTCCTCTTCTTCCAGATACTTTAGAGTCTATGTTTGAATCGTAAGATCCAACCCATTACTCTTTTCAGGTGGTTCCAAGATTAGGTACGTTCAATCAGCTGAGACACTGAGTCGTCTTCTTTGGCTAAAACAGCATGAGCCATAATGCTCCTCCTGAGCTCAGGCCATCTTGCTCTGACAGTCCCCCTGAACAGTCTGGGTCTACAGGCCATTGCTGCTCTGATAGCAGAAACCACAGTCCACACAACCATTCTTCATCCTTAAGGAATGACTTCACTCAAAGTCCACTGGAAATAATATCTGCCAGGTTGGATGATGTGCTCACATATCTCCACTGGGCTGCATGAGAAGCTTTAAGGATCTCAGAGACCTGGTTGGCCACAATTTTTTTTAATCTGGAGGTTTCATTCTTGACGTATTTCACTACTGAAGTGCTGTCAGTCCAAAAGACGGAATCTAGCAATGTCATCTGCAGCTCTTTCCTCCACAACCTGTCCATGCGTGCTGCCACTACTGCTGCTGTTAGCTCTAGTCTGGGAATGGTGATTGGTTTTAAAGGAGCCACTCTTGCCTTTCCCATGACAAGGATGCTGCGTAGTTTCCCATCAGTGTTGCGCAACAGCAGGTAAGTAGCAGTCCCATAACCCACCTCACTTGCATTCGCAAAATGATGCAATTGGGCAAAGGCTACAGTGCCAAAGTTCACAGGCTTAAAACATCTGTTGATTATGAAATCCTCAAGTAGGTGGAGCTCCTGTAGCCAATTCATCCATTCTGTTGCTATGGGTAAGGGTATGACCTCATCCCATCTAAGGCCTTTCCTACACAGATCCTGCTACATCAACTTGGCTTTTAGCACCACCGGCACCAGCACTCCTAGCGGATTGTAAATGGAACTGACCACAGACAAAATCCCGCTACGGGTCAAAGGTCGATCTTGGATCACAATCTTGAACTTGAATGAATCCGACTGAATGCACCATTGCACCCCCAAGACTCTTTCAACAGGTAGTGTATCATGATTCAAATCCATCTCCTTCACATCCATTGCCCTCTCCTCTTCAGGAATTTCAGCCAACACACTTCTGCTGTTGCTGATCCACTTCTTCAGCTGAAAGCCACCTCTTGCACAAATGGCTTGAAGGTCATGATAAAGAGCAATGGCATCGGACTCAGAGGGTACTGCGACAAGACAGTCATCCACATAGAAGCTGTGCATAACGGTGTCCACCACCTGCTAACTGAAGGAGTCACCGTTATCCAACGCACACCTCTGCAGAGCAAAGTTAGCATAGCTCAGTGATGAAGTTGCTCCGAAGAGATGGACACACATCCTGCACTCCTCCATGGGTTGAGAGAAATCCCTGCTGGGCCACCAGAGGAACCTTAGTAGGTTGCAGTCATTAGCTGGTACAAGCACCTGGTGATACATGGCCTCAATATCTGCCATCAGATCAATGGATTCTTTCCTGAACCTGATGATGACTCCAATTAACGAGCTGGTAACATCGGGTCCCTGCAGCAGCTGTGTGTTCAATGATATGCCCTGGATTTATGCAGCACAGTCAAACACTCTGATTTTCTTCTTCTATGCATGGTATACACCATGGAGTGGGATTTACCAAGTTCTTCCATGACTGCATGCTAACTCTTCACCAGGTATCTTTTCCGCATACCCACGAGAAATTATGCTGTCCATGAAGGTGGTGTAGTCTGCATGAAACACAGCATCTTTCTGGAACCTTCTCTTCAGACTTACGGCACATTGCTCTGCTAGCTTGCGATTGTCAGGCATGCAGACACCCCTGTTCTTGAGAGGCAAACCAATGGTGTAGTGACCACCCACCAGCTCAACAGTGTTTTCCATCATTTCCATAAACAGTCAGTCTTATATTGATGGACCCAGTTGCTCCTGCTGGCCGCATTCAGGGAAATCTAGTTGAAATTGTTGCTCCCATTGAAATTGTTGAAATGCGATTAACAGCGATACTGGGTTGCTCCATATCTGCTGCACCAATTATTGGCCCATTAACAGTCCATCCCAACATTGTTTGAACAGTGTATTGTCCTCCATTTTCACTTGGAATCACCTTTATTGGTTCCAAGGCTCTGATCGGCTTGAATGCACCCAGACTCTGGGTGCATTCAAGCCGATCAAAAGCTCAATATCAGCATCAATTTCAGGTAGATGTAGTTCAAACAAAGTGTCACAGGTGATATTCATGAGACAATCATCCAGCTCCAGTGACACCCCCCCCCCCCCCACACACACACACACACACACACATGGCGACAAATGGGAAGCACTTTTCTGCCTCTACATGTTGGTTTTAAGCTTTATGCAGGTACACAAATACAAATTCACATTTTACTATCTGAGAGGTCGCCTGGTGTCTGAACCTTCTTCTGTGCGACAGCCATTCAAATGGTTTCGTCCACATACTGAAGCCACTTGAGAAACATGTCACCTTTGCCAAGGTACAAGACACTGAAATCCTGCGCAATCTGTGAATAATAATAAAAAAAAATAATATTAAGTGTTGTTTCAGTGTTGTGGAAAAACTTTGTGCGACTATGTACATCCACAGTTGTAACGTTAAATCAACAACACTAACATACATTTAGAGTTAGTTAACCTGAGGAAACGCATCCCGATAATAGCACAGTTAACGCAACCTTATTTAAACATTACTGCTATGAATAATCTCGATAGTAATTTTACGTTTAATGAGTGAAACTGATTTGTAGAAGAACAAGAAAAGACTGCCTAAACCCACGAAAAGGCTTCTTTGTGGCCAATAACCCAGTAGTTGGGTCAATTATAACCAATAACCCAGTAGTTGGGTCAATTATAACCAATAACCCAGTAGTTGGGTCAATAATAACAACGCAGTTGGGTTAAAACAACCTGACTGGCTGCTGACCGTAATTTTTCAACAGTTTTTTTTTTTTTTACCATTGATACGTGTTAAGTGGTGTGGTATGGTACGGTGTGGAATTGCTTAACGGCATGCTCATGGACCTGGATCAGAGACTATAAAGATCCAGGGTGGCTGTAGCTCAGTAGAGCGGGTCGTCCAGTCACTGGAAGGTTGGTGGTTTGATCCCGGCTCCAATTGTCCACATGCCAAAGTGTCCTTGGGCAAGACACTTGTCACTTGCCAGTTGTCTTCACATAAGACAACTGGTCTGCTATAGCAGTCTTCAGTGTTGTGTGAATAACTACTGTAAGCTTCACTGGTACTATAGAGTTATTACCACAATTAACAAGCAAAACAATTTTTTTAAGATAAAAATGAGGAGAAACACACCTTGCTCATTGTGTCATCTGGTTCCAGCTCCTTTGTCAGTTGTAAAATCGCTGCTTAAAGGAAGTTGATGCTTTTTAAATCTTAAATAACTCAACAGATGGGGTTACATTGACCCAGGGGTTGGGTTACTATCATCTGGTATGATCACAAACACTGACCCAGCTAATAACTCAACAACGGGGTCAGATTAAACAACCCAACAGCGGTTAAATTAACCCAATGAAAGTACCCGACCGCTTTAACCCAGTGGTTGGGTTGAGAAAATAACCCAGTGTTTAAGCTGTAAGTTCCCAGTGCAGAAGCGTTTGACTGGACTAAATCATTCTCACAACTGCTTTTGAAATGTGCGTGCTAACACCTTCTCCTGTGACAGAGACACATATGTGGCCATATGTATTTGTAAGACAACTTGCAATATGCTACACATACCTATTACCAAAAAAAGAACACCCCTAACTGGACATTGATGTCAAAATATGCAACGCTTGTGTTTTTGTGGTAAATAACAAGTGTAGGACTGTAGTAACAGGATGAATAGGGTGTAGAAAATGGATGAATAATATTAATGCATGGAATGAAGTTACAGACAAAATGTTTCATGCAAACATTTTTATTTATGAACAGTCTGCACTCCTGTACAATAGCACACTCTTGTCTATTTCTGATCATTCATAATGATCACATCAAATGTAGACAAGTACCGCACTTTCAAAAACAGTTCCCTCTACACAATAATCTAAAAATACTTCGTTCTGATTTAAATATGTAGCTTAACTTTCGAAAATAAAATATACATTGTATGAAATATAACAGTTGTTACCTGGATAGACTATATTGTACCAAATGCAATTATATGCAAATACACCTTCTCTGTGACTTCTTACACATTACATGCAGAAAAAAGGCAGAAAAAAGATGCTGCACTTACAAAACAAAACAAACAAACAAACAAACAAACAAAAAAACATCGAAACAAACCAGAACAAAAAAAAGCTGTACATAACTCTGTATGAAAATAGAAAATATCAAAGCAAGATGTGCACCAATAGTCTAGAATATGTTACAAAGAACTTGTAGTACAAAAGGACCTACAAGAATGACCAGATAACACATTACCTGGAGCACAGAGGTACAGGTACTGAGCTGGAAACAGGACAAAGACAAACCGTTGGTGTGGAAGTCTCCACTGACCAACTCAAATTAGAGCTGCTTCCATGCAAGTCTACAACCGGTTCCAACAGGTTCACCACCCCCCCACATACAGGTGGATTCAACACTGATATGGCTGAACAAGCATACTGAGAGTTAATGCGTCACCTTTGAATTTTGCCGGTAAAACTAAGTGAAGGTATATGTCCAATGCATAGCATAAAGTTTGGTTTGGTATGTTTATCTATTTTTTTTCTATTGCTACCCCGTCAGCGATGTGCTTATAAAGCAATTACAAGTTATGCCCACAGCTTTTATAGCACTGATATGTCAGCAGTAAATTATTGAACATGTTCAGATACTGTGATTAGTATTTCAACAGCAATGCTCTGTACAGGATCATTACTAAGCATCTTGAGCTTAATATTATTATTATTGCCTAAACAACGTCATATGTTTTAGTTTTATAAAAGTGAGATGGAGCTGCTAACGTACAGTTTAAATCAGGAACTGTGAATCAACACCACCAGATGGGTAATGCAGAGATGTGTTCTCCACCAAAGCAGTGTGCACATGGCACTCTGCTATTAGTACAGCTACATATTGTTCCCTGCAAAAAGCACTTAAAAAAAAAAATCACAAATCAGCTAACATGTGAATGAGGGAAAACATCCAGAATTACAAATAGACTTATGTTAATGCCACAAAATATACACTGGCTTTCTTTAGGGACAGTATGAGGATTACCAACAGATGCAGGAGGAGCAGAGGATTCCTCTGAGTGTCATCTCTCAGGATGTGAAGACATTATCAGGTGCTAATAACACGGAGCCAATAATCTCAGCAGTGCAAATCTAACACGTGTACCAAAAGGTTGAGCTTTAAAGAAAATGAGATTAACTCTTTGAAATGGTCTTACTAATGAATTCATGTATGTCACAAACGCCCTGGGAATTACAACTATATTGCTCTGTAGTAAAACTATTCAGGGACCACAGTGTTTCTCTTTGCAATCCAAACTCTCTAAGTACATTCTCTATCACAGAAGTAGAAGAATAAAGAAGGGGTTTCATTATTGATCATACACCCAAAGATAACACTTTTGAAAATCTAGTTGTTTTTTTTTAAAACATACATAAGAAAATAAACATTTCAGTTTGATGTTTTTTTTATATCCTTAATAAAATGATTAATTATTACTCTATCTTATTTACATTTGGTGCATGTTAATACTGATTGTAATGCAATACTTCGGTCTTGTGGTTTTTCTATTACATGACTCACGTATGTTTGTTGAGCAGAAGCTGTTTTACATTCATGTTTTAACACAGGAGCTCACCCAGGAGCTCACCTAGTGCAGATGGAAATAATGATGCATTTTTTTCCAAAAGCAAAAAGACAGCACGGAGAGGAGGATGAATACTCTCTTGAGCAAATTAACCAGTTTAGAGGTGGAAAGAAAGGAAAAAGCTTTTTCAGCACCAAGACAGTAATTTCAACTGACTGAAACCCACTCCTCTACCTGGACGTGCCCCTAATGAAGACCAAGTAGGTATAGAAACCAGATAGATGTCAGTTCTGTGATCGGTCCGGGTAACAATACTGAAGCGTGCAGCTGACTGAACCATTAGGTGAGATGAAGTCTTTGTTGCCGGAACAACCTGTTAACCTGGAAAAGACAGGTTTCCACAGCGGTGAAGGCAGTGGTCAGAGGTTAGACCCTCTCCACTTGACTGGGGTCATAAGAGTCTGATGAGAAAAGACAGAAAATAAAACTTGAGATAATGAGATCAGAAACCAGTCAAGCTGATATTATTTGCTTTTGCTAAAGTTTGTCTCTAAGGAATGGTTCAAACAAACCAGAAAGCAAACAGCATACTTTCTTTCTGACATACAGCTGTGTGTAACCCAGTGCTAAAAAGAGGATTAACTATAAATTAATACCTGGTTAAAAAATAACAGTGGGAATAAATATTGGTTATAAAACATTAAAAATATAAGTTCATAAATTTGTTTCAAGTAAAATGAGCTTAAAAGTTATAAAGTGACGATAAATTTGCGTCTTGACAGATAGTGTTTTCAAAAAGAGCCGTCGGCCGTCGCATCCGACGGCAACTTTTCCATTTGCGACGCCTACTTTCCCTTGGGTAAATAAATTATGAAATAAATAAAAGAGCCAAGTGTCCACAAAGGTTTTTGAGTTAATAAACTTGAAAGTTTTGTTGAGAATTTCGCCATACCATCGCTTGAATCTGCTTGCATACGTCGATCACACGCTCAGCAGTTTCCAACGGAAACTGCTCTATTTAAGACAACATATTGTAGCGTCCGGCTGGACACGATAGAAAGAATGGACGAAAAGGTTTTCAACAACCGTCGCTTTATTTCAACCAGAACCGGTTACTGTCGGCCGTAACCACGCCAAAAATAAAACAGCAGTACAGGAGAATAACACAGCGGCTCATCAGTTAGGCGCTCTCGGGCTCTCCCACAATAACACACAGGCTTCCGTCTCTCTTTGTTGCTAGTCCCGCCCCCTAACCTGTTCTAACCAATAACCTGCCTGCCTCAGCTCGAGATGCATTCAATGAACTCATGTAATCCGAACAACAAAGCTAATGAGAGGAAATCTGCATTCTTCTCATGATTCATATGGCGATTGGTAAATTTTGATCGTTGGCCAGCCCTTATATATATATATATATATATATATATATATATATATATATATATATATATGTATATATGTATATGTATATATATATATATATATATATATACTGTACCAAATCCGTGACACAAAAACTGCGGTATATGTAGTAGAGCTGGGCAATGATTCAAATTTTTAATCGTGATTAATTGCATGATTTCCCTGATTAATCACGATTAATCGCATTCTGTACGCAAAATCAAATAATGAATTCAAAAGTAGTGTAAAATGCACTTTTATTTAAATGTTCTGCTGCCATATGAACTAAAGTGCCATAATAATTGTTGTTCAAACACTTTTAACATCACCACTTATCAGTAACACATATTTACTGTAAATCTCATCTTAAATAATGTAAAATAAAAAAAAAAGCTTATGGCCACTGCCAGGGCATTAATGTCATCCTGTTTAAAAAAAAAAAAAAAAAAAAAAGTCTACAAACAAAATCCAACAAAATGATTGTGTCTCAGCACAATCAGAACATTAAACAGGTAATTTCTGAGGTAACAGCAGAAACTTTTAAAGGGGAGTTAAACTTGTCAGTTGTTACAAATAACCTTGTTTCTGTTGAATCCTCCGTCTGGGAGAACTTTAAAATAAAAATGTCCATGTTAAAGTTCTGTAAATTTACCAATCCATGTATCATTCATTCTTTTCATCTTCAATCGTCAATCAAAAATACAAAAAAAAAAAAGTGACATTTTATTATGTTTTTCGTTTTTTAATCTAACACGAAAAAATGAAAAAAATATCTGTTTTTTATATTTTAATTTTAGACTTGGCTCAAAAATACGAAATCAAAAAACAGGCCACAGGACTGAGATTGTTTTTATTATCAAGGACTGGACTTTCTGTTGTCATTACACATCTGTGCCACTAGATGGAGCCGCAGGACAGTGAACACATGGAGCAGATCTGATGGAACATGGAGGAATGACGCCAAAGTTTTGTTGCAGTCCAGACAGAAGTTTTTTTTTTCAGACAGAATTGTTAATATTGCTACCTGAGTTGCTACCTGAACTGTAAAGTACATGGACTTTTCCGTTCTCCATGTCCGTTTTAGCTTGCATGTTTATCTGCTAATTCTCTTCCTGTTCCGCAGCAGCCAGTAACAGACTTTTCAAAACAAAAGCATGTGAGCAACATGCGTTAACGTGCGATAAAATAAATGGCATTAACTTTCCCAACGCGTTAACTTGCTCAGCCCTTACATACAAATTACCTCATTTGAACCTTCAGAATGGAATCTACTTGTATCACCTACATAAGAAAGCAAATTAAGATATTTTCCAAGACGCTGAACTGCAATCACAAGTATCATAAACATTAGTTAGCGATCAGATTTTATCAAATGAGAATGCTTCATAAACATATGACTTTGCCTCATGCTCTAATTGTTTTGCACTCACCTGAAACAGAGAGCATCTCCTCCTCCATATTTGTGGGGCTACAGGTTCCAGAGCTGAAGCTTAGTGGCAGTGTTATCTCTCGCTTGGGAACACTGCGGGGTTTAGGAAGGAGAGGAGGTTTCTGGAGCCTGGTGCGCTGCTTTGGTTTGGGCAACCGTCCTCCCGCTGCATGTGGAGGGGTCTTCGCTCTTCTGACCAAATCTGCATCATGGTCATCTTTCACCATCTCCAAAGGGTTTTCACTGTCTTCTTCCACAATTTTCAACTCCATCTTTTCTTCCTCCATTTTTAATTCAACACATACTTCTCTACTCTGCTCATTGTCTAATTTTATTACGATTTCATCATCCATGTCTTTATGCCTGTCCTCCTCTTTGTCATTTTCCTCTTTTGGTTCTTCAATATCTCCCAACTTGACAAGGTCACTCTCGTGTTCATCTTGGTTTTCCTCCTCGTTGCTTCCTTTTGTTTCCATTTCTATTTTTTCTAGTTGTTCTTTGACAACTTTCCTCTTTGCCTCTACCCAGACTTCACATTCCTTTGTATCATAATCTCTTTCTTTATAATCAGCGTTTCTTCTAGAAAAGACAGGGTCCAGTTTTGTCTGATGCACCATTTTGTCTGTGGTTGATATGGCCAAAGGTGTAGCTGCTGAAGCTGCATCAGGCAGTTTTTCTTGCTGGGATTCACTGAATTTGCATACCCCACCTCTCCCTTTCCTTTTCCCACTGCTCATGCTCAGAACTAACTTCTCATCAGGAGTGACAGGCAAAGACAGGGTTAGCTTACTTGGTGGGAACTCGGGAATTTGTAGCACTAACAGAGTCTCTGTCTCCAGGTTGTCTTGGCCATCACTGTGGTCACTGCTGTGCTTTTGTTTGCCATCTTCTTCTTCTATTTGGTCCACACTTGATCCTGTCTTCTTGACCTCCACTGTATCTGCTCCCTGAACTATCAGGGACTCCTCTTTGACTTGCTCACACTCTCCTATCACCTGCTGTGTCTCTTGATTTGAACTTTGCTGCTTCTCTGCTAGAACGTTGACCATATCAGCCTGGATGTCATTGACAGGTTTGTCAGCCACACCTAAGGCCTCGACTGGAACAGCTATACCCAGGATCCGCGCTGCCCTCTCCTCTATAGACTCGTTTTCAGGAATTCCTTTCGCACATTTCACCTCATATAAATTGCTGAGGTCCTCTGCAGGTAAAGCATTGGCTTTCTCCTGAATAAGTAGGCTTTCTAAGTGCTTATCTGCTATTGTTGACTCATTCTTATAGGTCAAAGGCTCAGAGTGCAGATTTTTCATCACTGCCAGCATCCTGAAGCACAAAAGAAACCTCCCGTGTGTCTCTTGAGTTGGGTGGTAAACCAACTTTCTGAGATGATCTGCAGTTATCACTCCCAGTTGCAGACATGTTGACGTTTACGTCACTCCTGAATGGTGAAACACTATCTGATTTATTATTTTCCTCACTATTCACCTTAAATTCAAGCTCTTCATTTGGGTCATGGTCAGTACTTCTATTTTTAACAAGTTCTGTTCTGGTCTCCCAGGAGAGCTGCGCTGAATGAATAAGATCCCCGTGGCCGAGTGGAGATGGGACTGAGAGTGAGCGCTGTATTGGCTCTCCAGGACCACCAGGAGTTTCGGTGTAGACAGTTAGCCCCACATTTCTCAGTAGTGACTCTTGAGGGACTGGGATGTCTTGTCTGTAGAGCTGGTTTGATTCATTGTGTGTGGGAGCAGAGGACAGGGGACAATTGTCTCTTGGGCCTGGGTTATGGAGCATGTAAAGTTCATTTGTTGGTGGCAAAATGTTGACCTGTGCCCTGGAGAAAACACCACTCATGTCCATAGATTCTAGCTCAGCAGTAGAGGCAAAAGATTTTGATCTCTTTTTTATGTTGCTGGGCTTTTCTATGTGTAATGGGGGAAGACTGATTGCCTCCCGGCCTGGTTCTGGACCAGCTGTGAAACGTGCACCTGGAGCTAGTCCCTCATTTACCCCATTGAGATCATCAATACATTGACCTAAAATTGGTCTCTTGCTGATTGTGTCTTCCATCTCTTTATTTATAGTCTCCAATTCACCAATGACATCACAGGGTCGTCGGTTTACTGGCTTTAAGAGAAACTGACCAAAGGCCACCAGCTCTGCACTCTCTGGGGGACTGCTTTTCTTTGGAGAGGACTGCTGCTGGTCTCCCTGATTGTGCACCTTAGAAGGAGAAGATGAACAGTGTTGAGGGTGCTGAAGCAATGGTGCGTGTGCTGGGCTAAGACTGAGACGAGAGAAGGCGCTGTTGCTAGACATATTAAGATTTTTCTGACCTGTCATGGGATAACCAAAAGAGGAGGTACTGTCAGTCCCAACACCACCATCAGTGGTTGTATTTGTGGCAGATTTAACAGGCTCCTGCTCCCCAGTAGGGCTTTGGGATTCTGGACTTTTTACCACCGTCAAAGGTGAGCCAGTCTGAGTTTCCTGATTACGGTACTGATTTCCCGGCCAGGACCCAGCATAGCACGATTCTTTGTCTTCATTTGCCTGGAGTGCCCAGGCATCTATTATCTCCTTCCTTAAAGGAGCTCTCTTGTAATTCCTCATTGAGGATGTGCTGCTGGTATGAAAATGAGAATCGAGGGATTTGATCGGTATCTCGTTCACAGACTTGCTACGGATGTTTGGGCTCTCTTTGAGACCTACAGCAAAAGTGTCGGTTTTGGTATGGGTCAAGTTTGGCATTGCCTCGTTGTTGTTCTGATCAGCCATTAAGTCCTTGTTAATATTACTGGGTGTGTGAACGGGGACAGACACAAGACAGAAGATAGTCTCACTCACTCTTCTCTTGTTCCTTACGTTCTCTGGTTGTGAATCTGGCACAATTTTCTTCACTTGAGTAATAGTTTCTGCAAAAACCTGTTCTGAACTGGGCCTCTGACGAGAAGAAGTCATTGCTGATAGGACTTGAAAGGCTGAAGAGGGTAATGAAGGAGGAAGTTGGATTTTGGGATTTCTGTTATTGCAGTTTTGGTCAGGTGCTTGGAAGTTATTGACAGTATTTTTGTGCAAATCACTTTGCCATCTCATGTTGTCATTGTCAAAGTCGCTAGTAGATGTCTGTTTTGTTTCATCTGCCAATTTGGCAGTGATGAAAGGCCCCAGTGGTGGGGGCAAAAAGGCACTGTTATCGGTTGCAGTCTCTGACGTGGTGACACTGGGAAGCTCGTTACGGATGTGGCGGATTTTGTCAGCGTCCGTGAGAGAGTTGCCACCTAGGGCTGAGGAAATATGACGGATACGGGGATCATCAAAAGGGATGTACTGGACCCCACCACCGGGGCGCTCTTGGGTAGAATACACAGGATAAAGGTGCTTCTGACTGGATATGCTTGTCTCTCTGTGAGGATCAGGCCAGGAACCAGCTGGATGTCTAATGAGCCAATGAGATCCATCTGGAGCCACTTGTATTTGCTGATACATGTCCCCTCTGTACCTGAGAGTCAAAACAACAAGGTCACACATAGACTTAAACATTATCGAGACTGGCAGTTCAATTACAGTTAAGGTGTGATAACCAAACCGCTTTTACAGATTCACTCCGGAGTGTGTTCAGCCAGGTCAGAAATCACTGAACACGATACATTTATTCATAAACACTAACGAGTAAAGGAGCCTAAGGTATTAGAAGGTCTGGGACTTCACCATGGGTTTGCAAAGTTTCAAGAATTTTCTAAGTTGGAGGCTTTCCATGGGAATTAATTAGAATGTATGCCATTTAGCAGGAATATATGGAAATAATTTGGAATAAAATGGAAATTGCAAAATTGCATATTATCTTTTAACAGGGAACTTAATTGTATGTGAAAAAGAACATATTTTTCAGTTAAAACTATGAGATTTAATGCAAGTATAGTCAATTTTCTACCCTGTACATTCCACCATCATAAGCACAATTCATTTCTAGAATCCCATTACATGAAGACCATTAAAGCCACACTGAGCTAAGAAAGTGTGTCTTTTACAATAGCTAACTAGCTGGTAAATCAGAAACACTAAATGTAAGCTACACTAAAATTTGATTGAGAAGTGCTTATTTCTTCAAGTAGCCTATTTCTATGCAAGTCAAAAAATGTAATTTTTCTGCATTTGCTTGAGTTTACATTTATGATCAAACAATATACGTTTTATATTCCTGTTTGTAGACCACAGCTTACCACAAATATCCCATTAAATCCTATTAATGCTGATGCATTTGCATTATTCTGATAGAAAGTTTCCAGAATGGAATATGTACGAAATTCCCTAGCTTAATTTCCAATAGATCGATATAGGAACATTTCCAGAAATATTTCACCTCGTTTTGTAAGCCTATTTTGTTGCATAACGCACTGAATAAAACCTGATAAGAGAAAAGCTACAAAAGCGTCTCGACTTTACACAAAAGTCGATCTAATAATTAGATTATGACACAAATGATATTAAAGCTTCTTCAAGAACCTCTGCCAAATATTAGCAATATAAAGCCAAAAGTTGGCTTCACAAGCTCATCGAACTCATGTGAGGAATTTAGACAATAGCTTGGATTAATTTTTTTTCAAAAAAAAAACTCTTAATTACCTGTAGTCAACAGAAATGTCCCCATAACCCCGGTGCCCTGCTCCCATTATAGGAGCTCTTTTATATGATGGGGGAGGAATGTATCCTGGGGGTCCAGAGTCCTGTGCAAAATAGTCCAAATGGGGGTCGGTTGTTCTTGATATGGGAAGGGGTGTTCTGTCCCTGGCATGGGGGACGACTGATTCTCTGCCAGACAAAACCTCACAACTTCCCCTGATCTGCTGGTGCATCTCATAAGATGGAGGTCTGGGGGGTCGGGTGAAGCGGGGCTTTGGTGTCATCGAGAGCTGGTTCGCACTAGCTGGCCTTCCGTTCTCTGGCCATCGAGGTGCCCTGTAAAGGTCATGGTGCGA
>JAGFBZ010000730.1:265000-330000 GCA_018398805.1 Hirundichthys speculiger | reverse complement strand
TTGTCAGACCCTCTGCTGGTGCAGTGGGTCCTGGGTTCCTCCTGGTGCATGACAATGCCCAGCCTCATGTGGTGAGAGTATGCAGGCAGTTCCTGGAGGATGAAGGAATTGATACCATTGATTGGCCCCCACGCTCACCTGACCTAAATCCAACAGAACACCTCTGGGACATTATGTCATATATTTAGGAAGGCTACCTTGATCACAGAGGACCCCTCTCATCCCCTCCATCACTCCTTCCAGTTACTTCCATCAGGTAGAAGTTACAAAGTCCCACTGGCCCGAAAAATATCTACAAAAAATCCTTTATTCCCACTGCAATAACCACCCTGAACAGATTGAAGTAAGTGTGTATGTGTGATATGTGTGTATTATTTTTTATTCTTGGAGCCTTGTCAAAGAAAAATTTCTGCCACCATTCGGGGCAGACAATAAAGTTTTTTCTATTTCTATTTCTATGTTTCCATCCATCCGACGCCGCCAGGTAGCACCTCAGACTGTCCAGGAGCTCAGTGATGCCCTGGTCCAGATCTGGGAGGAGATACCCCAGGACGCCATCCGTCGTCTCATTAGGATACGTCGTCTCATACACGCACGTGGGGGCCATACAAATTACTGAATACCATTTTGAGTTGCTGCAAGGAAATTTCAGCTAAATGGACTAGCTTGCTGCATCATTTTTTCACTATAATTTTTGGAGTGTCTTTGAATTCAGCCCTCTGTAGGTTGATAATTTTCATTTCCATCAAATGATGTGGCATCCTTTTGTTCCTTACATATCACCCAGTCCTTATCAGTATAAATAAACAACAGGATTTTTTTTCCCCATTGAGATCTGATGTGTTTTCAAAGTGTTCCTTTAATTTTTTTTGAGCAGTGTATATATATATTTATATATATATATGTACAGTGATCCCTTAGTTTTCACGGTTGATGGGGACCGGCACCCCCCCGCGACAATCAAAATCCGCGAACTGGAGCCGGAGCCCACCCGATCCTAAATAATGTGTTTAAAATGTGTTTAAACACCACAAAAAAGTAGCGAGACACTGCAGTGACACAAGACAAAGGCTCAACTGTGGTGTTTCTGTTTCCCTCACAGCCTCTGGTCTCTGAACTGTAGTAAATGCATCTCGGCCAATCAGAGCACAGATTCTAGAGTTCTGGGCCGTCTGTGTTTCTCGTGTTGCTTAGAGGAGGCTGTGAGTCATTGTTTGATGCTTCACTGGCAGCTGCAGCCTCTCGTCTGCTGAGGGGTGGATTTTAACAGAATTTCAGCGATTATTTCTTGATTTTTTTATTATAATATATTTCTGAAAAAAAATCCGCAAAGTACTCAAACCGCGAAGTGGCGAGGGATCACTATATTTAGGGGTGCAACGGTACAGGTGGCTCACGGTACGGTCCGTACCGCGGCTTTTTCGTCACAGATTCGGTAGTTTCAGACCACCTGCTACCAGCGATCGCAAGATATCGAGTTTGCGGAAAGCGCAACTCGCATGTCGGTGCGTAAAAGAGCGTGTCCAAATGGCATAAATGTGCGTCCACCTGGTCACATGTGGACGTACACAAACAGCTCTACCTCTAGATTACGCATCACTGTATTACTGTCAGACGTTTTTATTCTCTAGAGGTCAGAGGATGTCTGGTCAGCAGTTGTAGTGGATGTGGGAATAGTCATGGCCAGACACGTCAGTCTGTACAGCTGTGGCCTGATCTCATCCAGATGTCTGCTGTGGAGGAAACCAAGGAGATCTTTGTGTCTGTTGTCAAGCTGGAAAAGGTTTGATGCGGGAATTTATTTCCGATATGTCTGAAACTGTTGGTGGTCGAGGAGGGACAGGAACATTAATTGTTAGTGATCTTTAAATGCACATCCAACGATTCGTTCTGCAGTATTTTAAAAAGCACATTAGCTGCGCCAAGACGCACAACTGGTAACAACTGGATCTTACGCAGGTAAGATCCAGGTTTAGGGAGGTGGAAGATTGCGTTCTGTTAACTGTTATCTGTTTTCACTCCCTCACAGGTGTATTCAACAGCAAAACCAAAATGCTCCCACACCGGTGATTAAAAAAAAGTTTTTCCCAATTTCTCCGCTACCGCTAGCCATGCCTGCTTGTTTTTGTTTTTGTTTTTTCCAACCGGCCAAAGTGTGATCGGCTGGTCACTGTGAGTGAGCGGAGGCAAGTGCACATTGACATGCAGTGGCGGGCCTGTTGCCTAAAAGGCATGCACGCTCACATGCAAGTCCAATGAAAAGTTATTGGAACATAAATACCACGAGACATAAAAGCATCCCGTGCAGGTCGTACCGGACTGTACCGTATTTTACCGAGTACCGTCGCATCCCTAATATACATATATATATATATATATAAATCACAGTTACAAAAGGGCCCAACCGGTATATTTTTCAGGAGAGCATTTTTTCTGTTTCTTGTCAATGCTATTCAAGGAAATAAGTTAAGTTAACAGCTTTATGTACTGGAGTTGGGCCTTTCTTCAATTCATTTTGATAGCTCTTAACCTAATGTACAAGATAGGGAGATAACCTAGATCTCGCAAAATCATGGAGTTGGGCCCTTTTGTAATTCCGTGATTCATATATATATACATATATATATATATATATATATATATATATATATATATATATATATATATATATATATATATATATAGGTCCCAACAAAATGTACACATAAACACTGAAAAATCTGCCTAATTGTGTGGACATGAGAACAGCTGTATTGACTTTATCTCAGTTACAGCACACTAACGCCCAAAACTGGTGCAAAAAGGCAAACTATACAATCCTGTTTTCAGGAAAAACCTGACTGAAGGAAGCCAAGCATCATCCCTGGAAATATCACACATTCTAACACTCCTTACTCAAGAGATTTTCAATTGCATAACTTTAGACTGAAGTAAAAATAGCCTTCCGTCCATATACATATTTAAATATTCTCTATATGACTGCTGTTTTATTGATGGGGTATGCATTATGTAAGTACGTAACGCTTTTGAAATGTTGGAAGCCAGTAAGCTGCTGGTTATGTGTGAGGGTAAAACAAGGAAGAGGGTATCCTGACAAACCTGGCAACCTGTGTGTGAGGTTTGCCCAAAAGCTGTACTGATTACCACTCCAAGGATCCCAAGTGGCATATAAAATCATGAGCATGCATTTTCCCTCCTCCTCCTCCTCTGCTTGAGACTTGATTAAGAAGAGGAGGAGAGAGAGGAGTACAGAAGAAATAAGAGGAAGTTACACACAGGGGAAAAACAGACACAGGAGAAGATGGCAGGAAGGACTTAACAAGTGTTCCATTAAAGATATAATGCAAATCCCCAAGCATAGCTCCTTTGTAAATTATGTCATTCCATCAACCATGAAGCAACATAACAATGACTGATGAAGCCATGTCAGCCCGTACACTGTAAGGGCACCTTTAGACAGCACAGAGCTGATCAGATACGAGGTATGCCACAGATCACTCCTTACCCACTGTCTGAGGTCAGGGACTCTCCTAAGGAGTGGTTGTCAGTTTGGCCCCGGTTCTCGCCCTCCTGTTTTGTCTGGCCCCTGTCTTTTAGGTCATTGTTGTTGTCGCGGCAGTCAACGCCATACACTTGGAGCTGCCTTGTTCCGCTGCTGTTCCCGTAGGCCACCACAGGCCCCTGCTCATATCCATTTACTGTCCTGACACCGAGCCTGTTCTCCAGAACTTTGTGTTTGCTGTAGGACGGCGGTGAGGATGATGGAGGTTGGTGGGATGAAGATGCAGGGACTGGAGTAGGTGTGGAAGAGGTGGTATGCTTGGGGAGCTTGTATCCATGAGAGATGAGAAGGTCCTCCACACTGTACATGGTAGCATTTGGTTATGTTAGTGTGTGTTTTTTTCCTCTGCCTTTTTTATGAGAGAGAGAGGAAGGTAGGTTGGTTGTCGAGGGGTCTCTGCTTCTTCCCCACATGCAGCAGCAGGATCAGCGGCACGGCGTCGCATCCAAAACCATCACTGGGAAAAAAAGAGAGAAAGAGGCATCATGAGGAGAGCGGGATGACACATGCACTGACAAATATGGGATCACCTGGCTTCCCAGAAGCCATTCCCTCCCTCCTTGCTTCTCCTGAACTAAATACATTTTTCCCATCTGACTTAGACTTTGCTGGGAAGAAACTCGTACATGTCCCAAGACCACTGAGGACAAGGAGGTAAAGAAACACCCTCAACACAACCCACAACAGGATCATCATCAGTAGCAAGGCTGACTTTACAGGGATGCTGCTGCTGCAGTGAAAACAAAATGTCACTGCTTCCAGTGAGCTCCTCCTCAGATTTCCCTGCAGAGACTTCTCATGTTCTGCATCAGTCAGTCAACAAGCGGATTATGTTAATATCTGCTCACCTCTGCATCCTTGAAGTATTTGATAGTCAGAGATGATGAGGACTTTTTTCTGATCTATGTCTTAAAGAAACCTCATGTGTAGTGGGATGAGGTTTGGAAAAAAACAAAACAAACATACGTGTGTGTGTGTTTGTGTATATGTATGTATGTGTATATATCTAGTGCCTTAACCATTCACATGTATGTGTACATAATTCACCTGCATAGAGATGTTAGTCGCAGCATTACCATACAGTGTTTATTCAGGTTATCAAGCACTTTATGTTGTTACTAGTGTCTTGGTCTATGTGTTTAATGTGTTACGGTCCCTTTAAGTACTGTGACCTTTTTGGACCCACTTTGTTCTGTGATGAAGAGTGCCATCTTCTTCCTGTTCTGTTTTCTGGTGGAATGAATAAAATGACACATGCTTCTGTGTCTGCACTAGGGCTGTCGCGGTTAAGGAATTCCCCCTGCGGTGAGTCAGGGAGGCTCAATAGCGCGGTATGCGGTATAATTGCACCACCCCCCCTTTAATTTTTTTATCTATGCCTATCTATTTAGCAAATTTGTTCGTTAATTGCTAAATTACATAACTCATTGCAATATTTCCTCTGAAACTTGGTGCCTACACATTAAAAAGTTAGAAGAAAAAGACATGACAATTTTATAACAATTTTTTGGTTTATTGAATGTCGATCAAACGGCGGTAATGGTCGCAGTACAGGATAGACGCATTAGAGACAGGCTACACATTGTTTCAAATATTCTCCTTGAGCCTAAAAAGAAAATAGCCAATGATTTATATGTCCTTGTTGCGCGCGAGGAAAACCAGCATATTCAGCTTATGTGGTTTCAGAGAGGATCGGAGGGGGGTAACAATATTTCCAGCTGCACTGAAAACTCTCTCCGACGGTGCGCTTGTTGCGCAAATGCACATGTACTTGCGGGCGATTTTAGAGAGGAGGGGAAATCTACCCTGGTTGTCGCGCCACCATGCGAGTGGGTCTGCGTTGGAGTCGATGGGGTCCTCCTGGAGGTAGCGCGTGAGTTCGGTGTTGGCGCGAACTCTCTTGGGTGATTGCAGAGGTGGTTGTCCGTGGCTTCAGCAGGTCTCCAAGGGTTTTTTTTTTTTAGCCGCTGGTGGCACCGCTGTTTGCGCCGAGGACTCCTGTTGTGCAGCAGCTGACGCACGGGCACCGCTCCCTCCGTCCTCCGTGTATAATATTTCCTCAATCAGCGCGCACTTTGTCTCCTCCGTGTCATCATCAAAACTGGTGCCCCGATATCTGGGGTCCAGCAAGCAGGCCTTTGCCAAAGTTTTTTGTAGGGCAGCTGGTCTGTACTTGTCCTCGAGAACACTGTACATCTTTAGCTTGATGTCTGAAGTCAGAGTGGTGTCCTCGTCCGATGGTTTTAACACATCTTCAGTAAGGAGTTTCAGGACGGGTTTAATGGATGAGACCGTGACATAGGACTCGCCAGACAGCAGATCCGTAAATTCAGCCGCTGGCTTTAATGCCGCGTTCATCGACTCCAACACTGCGATGTCCTGCCAGCTAGGAATGAGATGCTGATGCCGCCGATCATCCAGAACTCTTTTTATAGCCGGGGTTTGCTCCAAGACTCGGTCCACCATTTTCTGTTTGGACCCCCATCTTGTAGGACAGTCCTGCATTGAAAGAGTGATGGTTGTTTAATTACTGAATTTAAATTAGGCTGGCTACACACCTGCTAAGTAATTTTTAAGTGAATACGCTACATTTTAAATTGTTTTTCGTTTCAGTGTATTTTTTTTTCTAAACGAAAAATATGTTTTAACCATCTCAGAAAGCCAGTAATACAAAAAAATAGCCTATCGGCTGCAAGGGTGTATTAACTGGTTTATTTTGAGAAATCATAAATCTAGATGCTCAATGATAAGTGTGTTATTAAGTGTGCTATTATTGTAACTTCTGAAGGCTAGCTTACCATTATGAGCCCGTGCTGCGGGAGTTGGAGCTCCGCTTGCGCTGTTGCCAGATCTCTCCTCTTCAGCCAGCTCTGGGAGAACGCACCCACTAAGGTGTGGCACAGCCCCATTGCTCGAGCTGTGCGATCCTTAACGCTTGACATTGCGTTTGTCACTGCCAGGTGTAAATTATGTCCAAAGCAGTTTAGCCACGTCCAGCTCAATTTTCGCACTGCTGCGGTGATGTTGGCCCCGTTGTCCGTCGTAATGCACATCCACTCATCCAAAGCGCTGCGGAGGGCCTCTGCGATGTTGTCGGCTGTGTGATTCTGGGGCATAAACACTGTTTCGAGGCAGCGTGATTTTAGAGTCCAGTCTGTGGTCAGGTAGTGTACAGTTAGACTCATGTAAGGAGTCATATTAACGCTTGACCACATGTCAGTGGCACACGACTCGGTGTGGGACAACGCAGTCTCGCCTCTAGAGCCGGATGGTAGCTTGCAAGGAGAGACCTTAAATTTGAAGTGTTTCCTCGTTTTACTTGGATCTTTTTTCCGCATAATTTACAAACTGCCTCATCTAAATTAGCTGGTTCCCCTTTTTCATTTGGTTGAAAGCTGAAATGCTCCCAAAGGGGCGAAGTTACGTTTGGTTTCGGTACAAGCGCAGCTGCCATGTCTCCCGCTCAACGTGAAGTGTGGTGAGGTCAGGTCACGTGCGGTGGTGGCGGTGGTGGCGGTGGTGGCGGTGGTGGCGGTGGCCCACCATGCACCGCGGTGGGCTTTGTATCGCAGTCATTCATTTTTGCGGTTATCGCGACAGCCCTAGTCTGCACCGTAAGAAGTTGTCAACTTGTATATCTTTGCGACTTCCACACTGGTGACCCCGACAGTTGTTTTTACTGGACGTATTCCAGATCGGTCTATCATCATGACCACACACGCTGTTTCCCTGAAGCTCCCGGAATTTTGGGAATCGTCAGCTTCGGCGTGGTTTGCACAGACTGAAGCGCAATTCGCACTACGTGAGATCACCGCTGACGAGACCAAATACTACTACGTTGTGTCTGCCCTCGGGAGTGCAACAGCATCGAGAGTTGTGAGCCATCTTACGAGCCCTCCCGCCACCGGTAAATATGATGCTCTGAAGTTGCATTTGCTGAAGACATTCGGACTTTCTGATGCCGAGAGGGCCAGCCGGCTTTTCTCTCTCCAGGGAGAGAAAAGCCATATGAGTAGGCCATATGTGTGCATATGGCCTACTCGTGGATGTAAAAAACCAGCGCTCGATCGACGCTGTCACTTTTTGTTCTCATGCATGCACACCAAGTGCCTCTGCTGCAATACACCTCTCCAGCCTGCTCCCTGTCACGGATAGTTTCCAGCAGCTGCTCGCCGAGTTCCCAGCCCTCACGCGGCCCACTTTCTCCTCTGCTACTGCCAAACATGGTGTGGAGCACCACATCACCACCACTGGTCCACTTGTGTACGCCCGTGTGCGGCGCCTCGACACGGGCAAACTTGCTGTGGCCAAGGCAGAGTTCGAGACCATGGAGCGCCTGGGGATTGTTCGACGTTCTAACAGCCCTTGGGCCTCTCCCCTGCACATCGTCCCCAAACCGGGGGGGCGACTGGCGGCCTTGTGGAGACTATCGGCGGCTCAACGATGTGACATCAGGACAGCGCCGACAGAGGACCTCCAGTCCTCCTCTGCGGAGCTGGTCTATGGTCAGCCACTGCGGGTCCCAGGGGAATTCATTCCCAGCACTACTGCCCCTTGGTCTGCCGCAATCCAACGCACCGCCCTGCTCGACAATGCCAGGCTTTTCGCGCAGCTCCCTACGTCCTGCCACGGATTACCAAACTCACATTTGCCCAGTGCCCTGCAGTTGGCAGGTTATGTTTTCGTCCATGTCGATGGACAAAGAGCACCCCTTTGTCTGCCTTACGAGGGCCCCTTCCTTGTTGTGGAGCCTGGGGGCAAGCACTTTGTTGTAGACATAGGAGGTAAAGCCAGTAGTTCTTTTGCTTCTTTGGCGGTTTCTCAGGTGTTTTTTCGACGTTTTTTTTTTTTTTTTTTTTTTTTTTTTTGTTAATGAGGAAAGCGGAGGCAGGAGGAGGCAGAGAAGCTAGAGTGTCCCCAGCTTTTAGTGACCCTTCTTGGAATATTTTCGTGAAAGAAAAGTTTCTTTTAGTCTGAGAGAAAAAAAATCTGACTTTTATGCAAATTGCCGTTCAGTTCTGTTATATTGCGTATTTAAAGTGAATTCCATTTTTAATCTCCAATTCCGCGATTCTATCCGTGATCGCGGATTCCACAGGGCCCTATATTAGGGCTGGGCAAGATAACGCGTTATTATTGCATTAACTCAATTCATCAACGCAGACATTTTATCGTCTGATACTGTTAAAATTCTGTTACTGGCTGCTGCAGAACCAGAAGAGAATTGGCGGAAAAACATGTGGGAAGGCTAAAAGAGACATGGAGAGCAGGAAAGTTACAAAACATTTTCATTTTAAAGTTCTCCCAGACGGTGGATTGGACAGAAACAAGGTAACCACTGCCAAGTTGAACTCCCCAATGAAAGTTTCTGCTGCTAACTTAGAAATTGCCTGATTTAATGTTATGAATGTGCCTCGGGATTTTGTATATATATATATACTATATATGTATATATATATATATATATATATATATATATATATATATATATATATATATATATATATATATATATATCAGGGATGCAACGGTACTCGGTAAAATACAGTACGGTTCGGTACGACCTGCACGGGACACAGGACAACACGGGCTTTTATGTCTCGTGGTATTTATGTTCCAATAACTTTTCATTGGACTTGCACGTGAGCGTGCGTGCCTTTTAGGCAACAGGCTGCCACTGCATGTCAATGTGCACTCGCCTCCGCTCACTCACAGTGACCAGCCGATCACACTTTGGCCGGTTGGCTGCAGCTCACAGATGCAGAAAAAATGGCCAGCAGTAGTGGAGAAATTGGGAAAAACTTTTTTCAATCACCGGTGTGGGAGCATTTTGGTTTTGCTGTTGAATACACTGGTGAGGGAGTGAAAACAGTTAACAGAAGGCAATCTTCCAACTCGTTACCAGTTGGTGCGTCTTGGCACAGCTGATGTGCTTTTTAAAATACTGCAGAACGAATCATTGGATGCGCATTTAAAGATAATGAACAATTAATGTTCCTGTCCCTCCTCGACTACCTACAGTTTCAAACATATCGGAAATAAATTCCCACATCCAACCTTTTCCAGCTTGACACCAGACACAGAGATCTCCTTGGTTTCCTCCACAGCAGACATCTGAATAAGAGCTGCCACAGCTGCACATTTATTCCATTTGGACGTGCTCTTTTACACGCCGACATGCGAGTTACGCTTTCCGCAAACTCAGTATCTTGCGATCGCAGGTTTAGGGTAGCGCGTGGTCTGAAACTGTACAGAATCCGTACCGAAACCCTGACACAAAAACCACGGTATGGACCGTACCGTTAGCCACCTGGACCGTTGCACCCCTACTATATAGGGGTGTAACGGTACACAAAACTCTCGGTTCGGTACGTACCTCGGTTTTGAGGTCACGGTTGGGTTCATTTTCGGTACAGTAAGAAACATAAATGGAAAATATAAATGTGCTAGTTGTTTATAACATACTTTTGTGCTTTTTAACAATAGGAACATTAGCCTATACAAAGCTAAAATTCTGCCTTAAAAGTATAAATACAATATTCTAAAATGAAGATATTTTGAAAAACAAAATAAAAATAACATTGGCTCAGACTTTTGCTTAAAAATAATAATAAAAATAATAATCCATCTGATGTGCAAAATTGAACAGTTGCAACACTGAACAGTTTCAAGTTGTTAGTCAGATTAAATAACATGAATAAGGCTCAGGGTGTTTCTTTAAAAACTAATCTTTTTATTCTTTCATAAAGTCCGGGTATGATTTTCTGGCTAAAATGTGGACGAGAAGGTAATTGATATCGGAGCTCAATTACCTTTATCATGTGTTTGAAGCCAGCGTTCTCTACCACTGATTAGGGTGTTTGTGTGCACGCGCGTCGCCTCGGCTGTGTATGTGGTGACACGCGCGTCGCCTCACCTGTGTATGTGGTGACACGCGCGTCGCCTCGCTGTTTGTGGTTACACGCACCGCGTCGCCTCCCTGTGTATGTGGTGACACGCGCGTCGCCTCGCCCGTGTATGTGGTGACACGCGCGTCGCCTCGCCTGTGTATGTGGTGACACGCGCGTCGCCTCACCTGTGTATGTGGTGACACGCGCATCACCTCGCCCGTGTATGTGGTGACACGCGCGTCGCCTCGCGTGTATGGTGACACGCGTCGCCTCGCCTGTGTATGTGGTGACACGCGCGTCGCCTCTCCTGTGTATGTGGTGACACGCGCGTCGCCTCGCCTGTGTATGTGGTGACACGCGCGTCGCCTCGCCTGTGTATGTGGTGACACGCGCGCCTCCCTGTGTGTGGTGACACGCGCGTCGCCTCGCCTGTGTATGTGGTGACACGCGCGTCGCCTGTGTATGTGGTGACACGCGCGTCGCCTCACCTGTGTATGTGGTGACACGCGCGTCGCCTCACCTGTGTATGTGGTGACACGCGCGTCGCCTCTCCTGTGTATGTGGTGACACGCGCGTCGCCTCGCCTGTGTATGTGGTGACACGCGCGTCGCCTCTCCTGTGTATGTGGTGACACGCGCGTCGCCTCACCTGTGTATGTGGTGACACGCGCGTCGCCTCGCCTGTGTATGTGGTGACACGCGCGTCGCCTCGCCTGTGTATGTGGTGACACGCGCGTCGCCTCACCTGTGTATGTGGTGACACGTGCGTCGCCTCCCTGTGTATGTGGTGACACGCGTCGCCTGCCTGTGTATGTGTGACACGTCGCTGTGTATGTGGTGCACCGCGTCGCCTCGCCTGTGTATGTGGTGACACGCGCGTCGCCTCACCTGTGTATGTGGTGACACGCGCGTCGCCTCGCCTGTGTATGTGGTGACACGCGCGTCGCCTCCTGTGTGTGTGGTGACACGCGCGTCGCCTCGCCTGTGTATGTGGTGACACGCGCGTCGCCTCGCCTGTGTATGTGGTGACACGCGCGTCGCCTCGCCTGTGTATGTGGTGACACGCGCGTCGCCTCGCCTGTGTATGTGGTGACACGCGCGTCGCCTCACCTGTGTATGTGGTGACACGCGCGTCGCCTCGCCTGTGTATGTGGTGACACGCGCGTCGCCTCGCCTGTGTATGTGTATGTGGTGACACGCGCGTCGCCTCACCACGCGTCGCCTGTGTATGTGGGGACACGCGCGTCGCCTCCCTGTGTATGTGGTGACACGCGCGTCGCCTCGCCTGTGTATGTGGTGCACGCGCGTCGCCTCGTGGTATGTGGTGACACGCGCGTCGCCTCACCTGTGTAGGTGGTGACACGCGCGTCGCCTCTCCTGTGTATGTGGTGACACGCGCGTCGCTCTCTCCTGTGTATGTGGTGACACGCGCGTCGCCTCCTGTGTATGTGGTGACACGCGCGTCGCCTCCTGTGTATGTGGTGACACGCGCGTCGCCTCGCCTGTGTATGTGGTGACACGCGCGTCGCCTCCTCGGTGTATGTGGTGACACGCGCGTCGCCTCGCCTGTGTGTGACATGTGGTGACACGCGCGTCGCCTCACCTGTGTATGTGGTGACACGCGCTCGCTCTGTGTATGTGGGACACGCGCGTCGCGTCACCTGTGTATGTGGTGACACGCGCGTCGCCTGTGTATGTGGTGACACGCGCGTCGCCTCTCCTGTGTATGTGGTGACACGCGCGTCGCCTCACCTGTGTATGTGGTGACACGCGCGTCGCCTCGCCTGTGTATGTGGTGACACGCGCGTCGCCTCGCCTGTGTATGTGGTGACACGCGCGTCGCCTCTCCTGTGTATGTGGTGACACGCGCGTCTCCTCGCCTGTGTATGTGGTGACACGCGCGTCTCTCCTGTGGTAGCGTCGCCTCACCTGTGTATGTGGTGACACGCGCGTCGCCTCGCCTGTGTATGTGGTGACACGCGCGTCGCCTCTCCTGTGTATGTGGTGACACGCGCGTCGCCTCTCCTGTGTATGTGGTGACACGCGCGCGCGTCGCCTCACCTGTGTATGTGGTGACACGCGTCCAGTCCACACACAGAAACTCGCGCTGGCTGTGTACTGTGCCCGGCAGAGAGAGGGAGAGAAGCGCGGCTCGCGAGGCAGACAGCAGCCAAGTGATGGCTTCAAACCTAGCGGTTTGAGTGCGCGTGAGTCTCAAAATCACCAGAAAAAGTAGCTAGATTTGTCGCTAGTCGCTTATTACAAATTAAGTCGCTAGGGGGGTCTGGAAAGTCGCTAGATATAGCGACAAAGTCGCTAAGTTGGCAACACTGGGTGTGCGCACAACTGCGCATGTGCGGCTGCAGCGCTCTGCTCCACAACGTGCGGTCCTCTACTTAATATGTCCGTGTGGAAACTCGTTCGGTACGCCTCCGTTCCGAACCGAACACGTGATACCGAAACGGTTCAATACAAATACATGTACCGTTACACCCCTAATATATATATATATATATATATATATATATGAAGTTCAGATAAATGCTCAGAATATCAGGAAAGACAAATATTCATCACCTGAGAGTAGGGATGCACATTTTGGATTTTTTTATAACCGTTAACCGACGCCCTTTAACGATTAATAACTGTTAACCGATAAGATTTAAATGCCCTTCCATGCCGCCATTCCAACATACCACCATTTAGACACATCACCGTCCTGAAATACCGCTATTCAGACACACAAACGTCCCACCATTCAGACCCAGCTGACCCGAACCGCTATAAATAGACCCGTTACCCGAACCATACCCGAGTTAAAATAAATCAGAGCCAAAATGAAATGCAGACGTTTATTGCTGCAACACTAGGCAAGTGAAATAATGAAGTTCAGTGGCCGACACGTTGCCTTAACATAGAAACAAAAATGTAGGCCCTATCACAGTCATCTCTGAATCTGGGGAGAGCCGTGCCGTGCACACATACGAACTAAAAATAACACGGGCTAACCTGCGCAAAAGTAAAGATACATCTGCCTACCTGTACAGGCCATTTAGATGCGATCACTCAATCGGAATTCCTACAGGTGGACGCAGAAGTAGCCAGTTTTTCTGTAGTCATCTGTCCACATTTCTAAAGTAACGGCACCATTGTGCTCCTACAGTTGCATTTTAAGTTCCGGAATTGTTTGCTGATGAATTTCCTCCGCATATCTGGTCACTTCACGGGAAACAGTGGTGGGATCAGGCAGTAGTTGATTAGCATCTACACGGCCAGCTCGTGCACCAACATCAATAAGCACCTGTGCTAATGTAAAAAAAGCCCTCGCCATGTACAGATCCAAAGGGTCGAATATCGTTGCACACAAAACTCACGCACAGTTCGGTTATAGCGTCTTTGTCTTCTTTACAAGGCACCTGCAGTAATGCCGTCTTCTTCTTAACAAAATGTTCAAGGACAGACTTCGATGGGTTTTCAAAGCTAGCACAGGTGTCGGCATGCTTCTAGAGAGAAGATGTCCCACACTTTCGGCTGTCACGCACAAACACTTTAAGGCATTTCTTACAGGCAGTGAATCCTTCAACGATGTTGTTCTCACTATCTGACACACATCCAAAATACTTCCAAACGTCTGATTTTAGTTTCGTGGAGCTATTGGCAATAACTTTTTAGTGTCCATTAACCAACTCGTTTTTCAGCTCTCCCGTAGTCATTTTGAATAACACTGCAGGGCATTGCCTGACGTGAAAACAAAAGTTGCAAAGATTCCTGGGAATGCGCGAGCAGTTTACAGACAAAAAAAAGATTTAAAAAAAAATCAGATTTTACTTTTTTAAGAGGGTTTTACTTTTTAAAGGCTGTTTACAATTCACAACAACATAGGCGTTTATATTTAAATAATATTTATTTTTGTTGGCACATTTTGTAAACCCGCAGTCAGACCCGCGCTCTGGTTCTTCCGACCCGACCCGAACCGGCATCCGACACAGGCTAAAATGTTTCACCCGTTGTATAGAATGTAACGGTTCACCCGCGGGTACCCAAACCTGTGCAGGTCTCTGCTGCACAGAACTCCTTTTTGCTCTCTTCATCTTCGCTGTAAAGTGGGCTGTGATGAGACGCATGTGATGGCATGTGTTGCACCTGTCGACACGCCCCCATGAGTTGATTGAATTACGTAGCTTAAAAACAAAATTGACCGTTAGTATTAATCGGTTAGAGTTACTGTTATCGGTTAACGGTTAAACGGTTAACCATGTGCATCCCTACCTGAGAGGAAATTTACCAGCACTGATTCACTAAATCATACACTTATTTAAATCATTAATATAACTTGTGTTTCTTTCTTTCCAAAGGGATTTTTTTTTTCATTTTTAGTCTTGCAACAATGTAGTGTAAATTATAGCATCTTTTAACCTTATTTAGGTTCTCCAAAGCACATTACAGCGTGTTTCTCATATGCCAAATCAAACAACTAGGGATGGGCATAATTAATCGATTAATTGATGATTGATCATTAAGAATTTGGTCGAAGACATTCATTTTCGTCGATGAACCGAATATTTTTATTTTATTTTTTAATAATCCGAATGTAGGTTATCAGTGCACGTCCTCAAACAATGCGATGCATTTCACTGTGCCACCGATAGAAATTTGGCAACAGGGGGCAACATTTCACCATCACCCTACCCTGGCTGGCCTCAGTTGTTACATGCGAGCTTCTGTAGGTCATCGCCTAATCATGAAACGGTCGTGGCGAAGTGTGGCGTGGGACCATTTTAGTTTAGAAAATGAGCAAGTGTACTGCAATCACTGTAATGTAGTCCTGTTTGTTCACAATCAACGCAAATTACAAATACAATTAATCGACAACGACAATGATGTATAACTTGAACAACGCGCATCCAAGCCTTGTAAAGGACGGTGGAGGTGGTTCATCATCAGCCTAGCCTAGCCTAGCCTCAACTCGGAGTTAGCACGGACCAGGAGCTGCAGCGCACATCAAGCACACAACAAGCGCATCTTTTTAAGAAACAAAAAGCCTGTAATACTGGCGCCTTGATATAAATTGTCCTTGTTAAGTAGTCTCCTCGATATCTCTTGTTTTATTATCGTTGTTTTTTAAAGAAAAGAAACAGGAAATGTCACGTTATTGTCGACCACAAACATCCGGGCCACTGAACACATCTGGGCATCCGCGGGCCATAGCAACCAGGCCATAGCAACCAGGCCAAAGGGGAAAACAAACGTCACGCCGATATCGAGAATAATTGTGATAGTTTTCAGTATAAAAATGTTAATGATTCATCGATTATCAATCATTAATTCTCCCGACGATCGACGAATAAATCTCGACCAAATGCCCATCCCTACAAACAACTCAAACATCTCTGCCTCTTCAAACCTGCGAGCATCATGGGAGTGTGGGGTTTAATGTCTTGCTCAAGGAAAATTAAGGACAATTCAACACAATGAAGGACTGGGCACCAAACTACAACCCCCCCGTCTCAACTGGAAGATGGCCAGTCTACACACTGGGTTGTGGCCAGTAATCTAATATATCTTGGTTTTTCACCAATGAGAGGAAGTCCAATTATGCTCAATTGAACTGTAATAAGCTGCTTCTGAAACGTCACTAGCCAATTACTAACTAATCAATAATGCAAATAACAGCTCCCACTCAGTGAGTGTGTACTTGGTTTTTTGTAATTTAAATAAAGTTAATGGAATAGTTAATGAGGGACACCTAAAGGGACCTCTGTTAAGATCCTTTCTGGAGTTCAAATTTGATCAGTAACAGCTTCACAATATTGAAATACCTACTCTTGATCTCGTCTAAACCTTGTCTCAGTGCCAGTAACAGTAATATACTAAACAGGTTTTAAAAACTTCAACAGCAAATACTAAAAATGGAGGCTGTTTGCCTTGCAAGGACATTACATAAATCCTCCAAACCCTCCTCAATTATTCAAATGTAAATACAAATTCTAATTGGTTTCTGTCCAAAATGAATATGACTGTTAGTATGAAGGACTGAACTGGGGATACCCCGTGAGCATCTTCTCATGATGTAATGCCCTTGATGAAGTCAGCGTGCTGCCTTGTCAACAGGAAAGATGCTGCTGCAGCCCACTCATTCAATACTCTCAACTGGAGCAGAGTACCAATAACCTGGCTGTCCTCAATAATAAAAAAAATATATATACAAGAACATCTCTGTGAGACTCACTGCCAGGATAAAACGCAGACACTTTAAAAGCCAATCACACTATGATTGTTGAATGGCAGAGCCAAATTGCTTGTTTCCCTCCTTTGAAAAACAGACAGTAGATGCAGCCTTGCCAAAATATATTCAGCTCCAAACTGATTAGCATTTGTTTTGCTTCTTAGTATTTGTTTAGCCATGATAGTCCCATGCAGAGGGAACAAATTAATCTAAAAAAGAAATCCTGTCTCAGTGCAGTATGACTAGCCCTTTCCTTCATCCTTGTACCTGTACCCGAGGATAGCCTAGTAGGTGATTAACAGGATCTAAGACCGTGAAATGCCACTTTCTTTGTGTCTCTGGCTCTCTAATACGATTATCTTTTTCATTTAAAACCTTAAACCTGTTAGTTTTGGAGGATTGACTCTTGGTGCTTACCCGTTTAATACCTTTGTTGAGTTTAACTCTTTCCATTTGTGTTTTGAGTAATCTCCTCCAGAAGAGGATCATTCTGAGTTTGTGGGCAATATCAGTCTAAAATAAAGGGTTGTTTTTGGTTTAATATCCTTCCTGAGGAGCATTCAGATGTAGGACACAGGAAGTGTTTCACTGACCATAATTTCATGAACTTCAGTTGAACACTGATGACGTTTAATAGCTATGTCACATCATGCATCATAAACACCAGGAAAATGTCATCATGGTTTGTTAAAGGGAGGACCCAAAGAGCAGGAGTTCAGGAACAAAAAGGTTTATTAAACAAAAATCGACACTAAACTTAAATCCAGGAAGAAGCGTGACAAGCAGGGAGCCACACAGACCTACAAACATTACATAGACTAGGGATGCACATGGTTAACCGTTTAACCGTTAACAGATAACAGTAACTCCAACTGATTAATACTAACGGTAAATTTTGTTTTTAAGCTACGTAATTCAATCAACTCATGGGGGCGTGTCGACAGGTGCAACAGGCCTCTGATTGGTCAATTCTACATCCGCGTAGAGAAGAGCACCTCATCGAAAAAATGAGGAAGTACCCACATCTGTACGATTCTCGTTCTCCACACTACAAAGACAGCACATATTCTAGTAATTCATGGAGGGAGATTGCGATAAATGTGGGTCTGGATACGGCCGGGATGGTGAGGAAGTGGAAAAACGCAAGAGATAAGTTTAGTAAGTTAAACTAGTTCGTGATTGTCGCTCTTGTGTTGTGTCGTGGAATAACATAGCGGAGACCGCGCTAGTATCTAAAGTGTATCTAATCAAAAGTGACGGCGGCATCGACACATTGCCGCGAGAGTATACACGGGGAAGTGTCCGCATGCGTCCACGACAACGCGCGCAACATCGCAGCAGCCAACCCTCCCGGACTTATCGGTTAACGGTTATTAATCGTTAAAGGGCGTCGGTTAACGGTCATAAGAAAAAATCCAAAATGTGCATCCCTAACATAGACTAATGGACCCACTCAGACAGGGGGAAATGACAAGACTTAAATACACAGGGGAGCAAACGAGAGGCAGGTGCAGACAATCAGGATAACAAGGGGTAGGAAGCAAAGCAAAAACAATGAAGACAAGACAGACCTTTCAAAGTAAAACAGGAAGCACTAGAGACAGGGGAAGACGCCAACTTGACACAAACACACAGGACTCCTGCCATGGCCAACCCAGGCCGTGACAAATGTAAGCAGGTGATATTTGTTGCCATTTCCAATGTGGATTAGTCACCCAAACTTTAAACTTTAACCATAAAAGCCACCAGCAGGTCTGAGTGCAGCATTAGAGAAGCCCCTGTCAGCCTTACTTCAGAATCAGACTGGTATCATTACCATGTCTTTCCAACAAATGAGGCAAATTTCAATCAGAAAAACTTCATAAATATGTCACCACAGATTAGCATATTAACCTGTTATCAACTCAACATCCATCTGCTCTCTCATAATAACTGCATAATCTGTGGAATCTCCACTCAGTATCACCACTAAATGAGGATTTTCTCCATCATTGCTAAAAGTGAGGATTTCCTTCTATAAAGTGAGTAGCCCTTTTCACGACCCCCCCCCCCCCCCCCACTCTCAGTCCCACCCCTTCCATCTCATGACAAGCTCTGTTTAAAAACCACTAATGCTGTTACGCAATGAAATTACCCATTTTATATCAAATAAAAACTCAGATTCAAGCAACAATCTGTAACAATGGTCGGCTTTCATCCCCCAAAACACAACAACATTGTGTTTCACAACAATGCCTTCTTGTGTGAAAAGACATTGTACCCTCTTGGATTTGGCAGTTTGGAAAAAAAAAAAGGGGTGGATTTGTTGTATTTATAATGGCATGGCTCACTCAAAGAGAGAAATTAATGTTATAGTTTATGCATATGTTTCTAAGCAAGCTACAAAATAAATACAACCATATGTGGGGTGGCACCACACTTTATCTCAACAGCCACTGTACCCTTTTACTGTAACATCCTCTCAGAATGATGTAAGATTAGCTTTTTTTTAAAGTCACATTAAGTTTTGTCAAGACTGCAGTTTGTTGATTAAAAAAAGAAAAAATATTATTTTTAAGCTTTGTGTGTGTGAGAGAGATAGGGGAGTCCTGTGCCCTTGCTGGTGGCTACACCAGCGGCAAGCTCCAGGGGGATGACAGCTTGCAGGTTGGCAGTTTGGTGTCAGCTCCTTATTCATGGCCCAGCTGAGATGAGGGCACGATGAGGAGGTGGGGGTGGGGGGAAGAGTGGTAGCATGGGTGGCAGACAATACAGGACAGAGACCTAAATCAAGCCTTGAGGAAGGCCTGATTTCTGCAGTGTTAGTGTGTTTTCGTAGATGGATACGAGGTTAGCTGAATAATTAAGTCAGAGAAGTCTATGACAACATGCTGTGTACAACATGAATAGAGCTGAGAAACCCTAATTAACCCATTTTCAGTCATGAGAAAAAGTAAGTACACTCACTGTCAATTCTAGGATTTTCAACAAATATCAAAATATAACGCAGTATCAGATCACCTGGTCATAAAAATCAAGTAAATACAAGCTCAGATGAAAAACAATATATGACACACTACATCGTGTCATCATTTTTTTTGACAGCGGCCAATGCAGAATATAGACGCAGCATGTGAAAAACAAAGTGCATAGTAAATGAATAGCACACACGAGCACCTTTGCAACTTGAAGTATTTGTTTTCTGCATGACATGATCAGTTTATGTGAAGAAACATTGGCCTATTATTCTCTAAAAAGTTTCTTCAGTTAATTAGATTTAGCAAACACTGATTAATGAACAGCTCTCTTTAGACCTCACTGCAGTACTTCAACTGGGTTTAGGTCTGGGCTTTGACCTCGTTATTGCTAAACTTTCATTCTTTTCTTTTCCAGCCATTCTGATGTACATTTGTTGGTGAGCTTGGGATCGTGACCTAATTCCAGCTGAGCTTTTGCTGTTGGACACAGTGAAGGACACAGAGGACTTCACGGTTGACTCAGTGACTGCAAGGAGCCAGAATCAAATGGATGTAAAACCAGCCCAAGTCATCATCATCACGTGTGACAGTTTGTATGACGTGTTTCAAGTGTTTTATGTGATGATATTTGGGTTTTTGACAAATGTGGAGTGAACATCTCCACTTTGGTCTTACAGTATCTGTCAAAAAGCAGTTGTTCAAGACTTATTGTGATTTACACAGATCCAGCTTTGCAGGTCTAAACCATACTGCATTGTTTTGTTTTTTTTGTTGTTGTTGCTGATTTTTTTTTAAGAGAAAATATTTTCTTCTAGCAAGTCTTCCACACAAACAATATTTTCAATGTGTTTTTTAAATTGTTCTATCAATACCTGACTGAGGCCTACAGAGTCTGAGATGTGGTTAGGGTTAGAGTTTTGCAGTTTCTCTGAATATTGCATTGTCTGACTTGCTGGGATGTCCACTCTTAGGAACAATTGTAACTCTCTTCCACTTGTGACTAATCTTCCATACAGCACGGGATTTCAAATTATTCTTATTCTTACTACTCTTCTTATTATTAACAGCTTTATAGTTCTGCTGTCATCAGAGACAGAGAGACTGGATATAATGGCATACAGCAACTATCTGAACCCTACATATGCCCACTGAGTGTCAAAAAGAAAACGAAAAGCAGTGGCCATGTTATGACTGGTATGACAACAAAGAAAAACAATCTAAAATTGAGAAACTATAGTGTGTAACTGTTTGAAAGTAGGGATGTCCTGATCCCGATCCCCTGATCGGATCGGCCTTCGATCTTAAAAATTTAAGTTGGATCGGATCAGCCGATCAACCTTATTTTAACACACCGATCTTTTTTTCATTATTTTTTTCTCAAAAAGTGATCCTAATTAACACAAATTAATAAAGTAATCATATTACACAAACAAAAATATTTTTTAAACTATATACATTTAATAATTTGTACTGAAATGAGGATTCCCAGCAGCGCTGTCTTGTATCCACCTTAAAACTTTTAAGACTGGCGGCGTCAGGATAAACTTTAGCAAAAATGTCAGCCGTGTGGCAGCACTATAAAATTACAAAGACCGACGCTTCAACTGCGACTTGAAACGTGTGGAAGGCTGAGATATCATGAGGGTAAGTAAGAAGAGAGTTTACAACACCACCAATTTAATCAGACACTTAAAAAAGCACCATCCTAGCGAGCAGGATGCATTCTGTCAGGCGTCGGCAGTAGCCTTGAAGCTGGTGCCAACGGCAGCAAACGCTCTGTGAAACTTTTAAAAGAAAGGACAAACTCCCAAAAGACTTGGAGAAATACAGAAAAATCACCGAGCTAATCGCGGAATGTATTACTGAGGACGACCAGCACATTCAGTTTGTAGAATACAAGGCATTTAACCGGCTCATTAATTACCTCGAGCCTCGTTACGAGATGCCCTCCCATCATTACATGCACGACAAAGGACACAAAGGTGCGCGAACATGTGCAGCGGGTCTTGAAAGAAGTTTAGTTAATATTTTATGTTATTTTTATTATGATGTGATTTCATTGATTGCAAAGACTTCTGCTAGTGTTTTCATTGCCTTAAACTGCTAGCCAAGTTCACCTGCTGCTATTTAAATGGAAGTGCTTTGTTGTTTAGTACTGAGACTGTTGAACAGTCACTGTTCTGTAACTAAATGTGTTTTATAATAATTCTCCCAAACAAAAAAAGAAAGAAAGAAGAGTGTTTAAATAAGTTATTGTTTATTTTATGAGATGATAAAAGCTATTAATCTCAGCTTGGATACAGGCCTATTTATTAATGTACACAGGAAATAAAATGCATGGGAAATTAAACTCTGTTTGCCCACTCAAAAAAAGTGAAATCAGATCGGGAAAAATCGGGAATCGGCCGATCATCAAAATTAAAGATCGGAAATCGGATCGGGACCCAAAAAACGTGATCGGGACATCCCTGTTTGAAAGTACAGAGAGTCAAGAGGACTGCTGTAATTCTGAGACACAACTAGACACACAACTGCCATAGGTGACAAAGATCCATATCAAGATCAGCATCTTTTAATTTTAAACAATAGCCTGCAGTTATAATGCCAATCTCAGGATTTGTGGCAGCAGCCATATTGAATGTTTTGTTCCTCAGGTCATCCACCTATATTGAACAGTGACAAATGCAGATTTTCTCCAAACATTGATGATGTCTTTCCCTCTAGGCAATGTGTTAATACCTGAATGCTCAAGACCAGAAAACTATCAATACTTCTGCTTCCATAGTTCTGCTCACACTTACTGATCAATCTGCCTGCTACATACCCTCTTCATTTCTATGGAAACATTAAGGGTATCCTTTACTGTATAGACCACACTATACTATACAAACTGCTTCTGTAAATTGGCTTAGTTTTTGTGTATGTTATATGTCAGGTTGTTTTTTTATTTGAGGCTGTTTTTTTTAACTTATCTTAAAACCTGGGGTCTGTTTTAGAAAGTGACCTCTGTATGAAGATGTTGGACCTGAAACAAAGCCAGGTTAACTCACCCATCAAAAAAAGGGTTAAGTCAAACCTGTTTCAGAAACTGAGGTAATTTATATTTACAGTCTGTTACCATGGTAACTTACAACACGCATCCATCCATCCATTATCCATTCCCGTTTAGTCATGTGCAGGGTCACAGGGATCTGTTGGAGCCTATCCCAGCTAACTTCCAACATAACCTATATGATATGCATCAAAACCTATATACTTCATTTTATTTGTGCTGGGCGATATGACCAAAAATTTATATCACGGTATTTTTTAAAATTATATTGGTTTCACAGTATATCATGGTATTTTTTTTTTTTTTTTTGAAGGCTCAACTGGGTGTTACCCACATTTTCTAATCATTTAGAGAGGAATTGCTGCAGTAAATTGGCTTAGAATGACCTATTTTACTGTCACTAGGAGTTAATATTGTACGAGAACATTCATATCTACACTAGTATTAATACAGGTTTGCATGTTCTCACAAAATTATACTATTTACAAACTCGTGGCACTCGTGATTCTGATTAAGTGAAGGATTCAGATGCATGATAGTTGCAGTTAAAATACAGAACCCTTTTATTTTTCAAATTTTGCAAACAACTTGAAAAAACATTTTGTAAAAAATCAACATTAACTACATAATGTAAACAACGTTCTCGAGATATTTCAACAAATAAATAGTAAACAAAGTATGCAACTTGCAATATTCAAGTTTTGAAAAGGATTATCCTGTAACAGCATATAAACAATATTCACACATTACAACTTTATGGACAAACTAAATATATAATAAATAATAAATAAGGCCTCTCCGGCAACCATAACAAATTTTTAACAAGGAAAACAAGGCGGTCCACAGCTGCTGGTGCTCTTCTTAGGGATGCACGATAATTGTTTTTTTAAACCGATACCGATAACTGATAACCAATAACTTTCAGCTCCTAAAGGCCGATACCGATAACCGATAACACACACATATACCTAAGATCATTACATCAATACTATGAATAAAACCAAAAACATTTTTGACTCTTTAAATGAACAGATATTTATTTTTTACAATGAAAAACTATTGGCAATTCTCTCAAACATTTTCATAAAGCTATCAAACAAACCTATTTGATATCTCACATTAACTTAAATAAGCTGCATTACTTACTGATATAAAAAAAAATAAAGGCTCCTTGAACTGATGGAAATACATGCATCAGAATTACTAACTAAAAAAATTCATTCCTAAATGACAATAAAAAATAATGCACAGGTCATAATGTACTGACACAAGTTAGACTTGTCTGTGTAAATAAACTAAAAAAGTGCATTAAATAGTAACAAAGAAATTACATTTAAAGGATTTTGGCTTGTGGTTCCATTCAAATGAATGCCTTTAATTAAAGTAATTTTTTTTTTAATCTCATGGAAGCTTTAGATGAGAGAGATGATGGAGAGGGGAGGAGAGGGAAGCGGAGCGGTTGACTTGCTTGCTCACGTTAGCTCATGTTAGCTCACGTTAACTCACGTTAGCGCGATTTCAAAACTCCATGGAAACGGCGGTTATGTTTCAGGTGGCTGATCGGGTTTGACGTATTAAAGCTTGTGCTATTTTTCCCTCCTTCGCTTGGAGCATTCGTCACAAATAACCAGCGAACTATCTTCCTCTGAAACTTTAACGAAGTTCTACACCATCGCCGCCATGTTTGTTTGTTTTTATCAGCGCACTGTTCCACAATGCTGCATTCAAGGTCCATCCATCCATTAACTCCCGCTTGATCCGAAGTCGGGTCGCGGGGGCAGCAGCTTCAGCTGAGAGGCCCGGACCTCCCTCCCCTCGGCCGCCTCCACCAGCTCCTCTGGGAGAATCCCGAGGCGCTCCCAGGCCAGCTGAGAGATATACATTCAAGGTGTAACCTAAATTCCTCCGTTCCCTCGTTTGCTCGTCGTTCTTTCGGCCTTATCTATTTTTTTCTATTTTGTATGTGTAACATGTGGGAAAATACTGCGAATATCAATTAAGGTCAGCAACTACCAAAATGATGACCGAGTTAACAAATTGTTTTCTGGCATGAGGGGGTATTCTTGATTTTCCTTACTGAGAATTCGTTTTTCTGACTATGCCCATGTCACTTGAACATAACATTCACTGCTGGTCATTCAAGGCTCAGAGGGAGCGAGGCACTGCTGTGTTGACAAAAATATAAATGTTATCGGGGCTATTCATCGTGATATCGGAGTTATCGGGATGACGTCATAATTTCCTGTTATCGGCCCGATAGTTATCGTGCATCCCTAATTTTTTTTTCTATCTTTTATGAGTAACATGTGGGAAAATACTGCGAATATCAATTCAAGTCAGCAACTACCAAAATGATGACCGAGTTAACAAGTTGTTTTCTGGCATGTGGGGGTATTCTTGATTTTCCTTAATGAGAAATTGTTTTTCTGATTATACCGACGTCACTTGAACATAACATTCACTGCCGGTCATTCAAGGCTCAGAGGGAGCGAGGCACTGCTGTGTTGACAAAAATATGTTATCGGGGCTATTCATCATGATATCGGACTTATCGGGATGACGTCATAATTTCCTGTTATCGGCCCGATAGTTATCGTGCATCCCTAATTTTTTTTTCTATCTTTTATGAGTAACATGTGGGAAAATACTGCGAATATCAATTCAAGTCAGCAACTACCAAAATGATGACCGAGTTAACAAGTTGTTTTCTGGCATGTGGGGGTATTCTTGATTTTCCTTAATGAGAAATTGTTTTTCTGATTATACCGACGTCACTTGAACATAATATTCACTGCCGGTCATTCAAGGCTCCAAGGGAGCGAGACACTGCTGTGTTAAAAAAAAAAAATTATCGGGGCTATTCGTCATGATATCGGACGTCATAATTTCCTGTTATCAGCCCGATAGTTATCGTGCATCCCGAGCTCTTCCTTTTGAAAAAGCTGGACAAAATCTTAACTACACAATGTAAACAACGTTTGAGATATTTCAACAAATAAATCGAAAACTAAAAGTATGCAACTTGCAATATACAAGTTTTGAAAAACAAACAAAAAAAAGGATTGTCCTGTAGCAGCATAGAAACAATATTCACACATTACAACTTTCGCTAAGTGGACAGTGATCGTGTTGGTTATTTCGATCCACCGTTTAGTTTTTTTTATCACAGGCAGTGCCCCTAGCAAACGGGTCTTTAATTGTCATCTGACTTGACTTTTCTACAGCAGTAACGTTACTAGCGTTACCTGCAGAGGACGCAGACCTCAGCTTCATGCATTCCTTGTATTCTAACAAATGTTTGCGGCTTAGGTGGTGTAGCGGATTGCTGGTGTAGCCTCCCGCGGCTACAACTTTAGCTAGCCAACATTTGCAGATTATTGTAGTTTGTTGGACGTCGTCTTTTTTAAATCCACGGCTCTTGGTTTAGGAAGAAGTTCCTCAGTCTCATGTTGCCGTTCTGGAGCTTCCACTTTGGGACTTTCTCTGTTAGCATTCATCACCGTTTAACCAGAAACTAGTAGCGTGTTGTGCCTCCAGTGCAACTGCAAAACAGTCCCCTGTCAAACAATGTTCTGCTGCACTTATGTTCCGCCGCGCGGCTTTCCCAACGTTGTGTACGCTACAGTACATACTCACCTGTATTACAGTATATGAAACATTCATATCATAAGAAAAATAAACACCGGTATTCGGTATGAACCGGTATACCGCCCAGCACTAATACAGAATATAGTTTATTCCATAAGAAAGGGAAACCCTCTGCAAAGCTGTGATTAAAGTGGCCCTGGCTCTTTTTTTTTTCTTCCTTGTTTTTAGTTTTTTAGTTGTTGAACAGCTATATGCTGGCCACAAACCCTAAAGAACCATCAAAAAAAAAACTTCACAGGACTTTGGCTGGCCATGACTTAGAAACTGATATGACTCACAGTAAGGTTTAACAACATCCTACTTCCACTTCTGTGAGTAAAGACATTACCTGGAGGGTTTCCCAGCATGATTGGAAGTACTGACTGACTGCACCCATCTTCCCATTAAGGCTCTTTGAGTGATTCTTTCTTTGCTAGGACAAAATGTTATTAAGGTGAGTGACAACTCATCCTCATACCTATCTGAACTATGTTTTTAGTAGAGCTGAACGATTTTATCGATTCTGCGATATATATCGATATTTTATCAAGTATTGAGTATCAATTTTTCAGCCGCGGGTACTGATATTCTAAGCTTCTTTCAAAACCTTCGTGTCCCACCTTTAAAAGCTTGCAAGCAACAATTTGCACTGTTTAAATAAATGAAACACTATTTTCTCAACAAATCTTTTATTCATTTTGTCCAACATTTGCAAGCTGCCTGTCAGCCATATAATGTGTAATTGATGCTTTCAGTTCAATAAATTCAAACAAAGTCATTTGAACACTCACAAGATGTCACCAAAATCACTTTGTCCCTTTAAAATCTTTCGTAAACTGATGTAAATGTATTGCGAGATGAATATCTATATATATGGTATCATGAGCCGAATATTGTGTATTGTATCGTATAGCAAGATTAGTGTATCGCTACAGGCCTAGTCAGAGGCGGTCCTGGCTACTTTTGTGCCCTGGGCAAACCAACCCAGATGAGTGATTTAACCACCGTTTAGTAAAAAGTAATATGATTTAGCAGCAGGGAGGGTGATAAGTGAAACATCTCTCCGTTAGCATTCCAGCTAGCTCGCTAGAGACCTATAAGTCTGCCTTGTTGTCTACAAATATATATGGCCCTGGATATTTATTTTGTTAGGTATAAGGTGAGGCTAGTGATGTTAACGTCACCTTTTTTAATTATATTAATACAATGCTGCGACTGTCTGATGTTAACATAGCTCTGGTGTGGGACAGACCTATGGACCAGAGCTAATGCTAACAGAGAATTTATCACCCTCTTTGCCGCTAAATCATATTACTTTTACTAAACTGTGGTTAAATCAATCATCTAATAAACAAAGTAAACTTACCTTGGAGTAAATGTTGGCGTGTTTTTTAACTTTCTCCACGTTCAGTTACTTGTGTGGACGAACACAACTTAACTCACAGCCTGCATTCTCCAGTGTTTGTTTTGGTTTGGGAAAGGGAATAAAAATGTCCCTCCAAACATTCTGGACACCTCGAATCACTGTTGCAGGTCCCCAGCAGCAATATTTCACCACGGCGTTATTCTAGTGTTATGTAAATACAGTTGATGGGCATCAGAAAAATGGCAAAATAACATTGTCCTTAATGGAGGAGCAGCGAATATGTCCAACCTAGCAACAGAAACTAGGGAGGGGGCGGTGCTTACCGAAAGGTCAATTAAGTTGCCTATTAAAGGCAAAAATTCAGAATGACTAGTGATTCAGTCACTCATGAACTTCAACAGTAAAATATATCACTGACAACAAGATACACAGATCCAAAACTTTAGTAAGCAGTTATAGAAAAATAGTATGTTAAATTCAACATGTCTTTCTTAATCACAAAAGGCTCTAAACACAGAATAACTACTCCTTCAGGCATGAAAATCCCTCACTTTTTGGTGAAATTCGCCGTTTTGAAGTCAAAATGGGTGACCTACGTGAATCGTGTAGATCCAAGGAGTTTTTTCTTTTTATATATATATATATATATATATCTATATATATATATATATATATATATATATATATATATTTTTTTTTTTTTTTTTTTTTTTTTTTTTTTGGGCGGGGGGAGGGAGAGTCTGTAGATTTTTTTTTAAATTATCATTTAATTGCCCTAATAAGCAAAATGAGCACTTCAGAAATCGGCCCTTTAAATGACACTTGGTCAGTAAATCCTGTCCAGAAACAATCCGTCCAGATTGTTCCATTATTCCAGTCAGACCAACGTTCTTCATTCATGTGTACTTGGACTACTCGGAGGTTACATTACTAAGCGAGACGAGAAGCAGGACCTAGTGATATCTACACCGGGGACGAGGCAGACGAGCGTACGTTCACATTTCCTACCTACATTTACCAGTGGTGAGAAGCGCTGTATATTTCATCCGCGTTGTCTGACATGTTGCTAGCCGCTCTCTCAGCTACATAGCTGACGTCACGACTCTTACAGGTAAAACGTCAACACTGGAGTCTCGTGAGAGTTCACGCGCCTTTGGCACAACAATGGCAGGTCTGGGTCGCTGGACCTCAGGAAAACTGATTCGTGGCCGTAAATATGGGACATCGGACCGTTGGTAGTGCATTTTTACTTATCGAGTTCACCATTGACCGATGCACTCAGATCTCATACGTCACAGACCGATAACCGATTCAAATCAGTTTATCTTTACACCCCTTTATACATACATTATATATATATATATACACTACAAACAAAAAGTTAAGGATTTTTTGAAATTTGTTGATATTTTATGCTATTTTCGTGAATTGGCCTAATTTTCTCTGTTTTCATGAAATGTTTTGTTTGTCCAGTCCATATTTTTGTGTTTGACTCGGTTCCACTTGATTGATCCCAGCCAGATTGAGCTTTATCCTGGTACTCACATTTGGCTATTTAAAGAGCCTGTTCATTTGGGTGATTTGTTCATTTTGTAAGGTGACTGAAACGAAAACGAAAATGTTCTTGCTTATTGTTGTTGTCTTGGTAATGTTGTGTGAAGGTTGTGGAGCTCCTCGACGTCATCTGGATGCTCCAGAGGTGGCTAGAGCAGTCCAGCTCCTTGAGGATGGGGTACGGCAAGTTGAGTTGGCCAGGTGGTTCGGTGTAAGCCAGAGTGTTGTGTCACGTCTGTACCAACGCTTCCAGGAGACCGGGCTGTATCAGGACAGACCACGTTCGGGCCGCCCTCGGGCCTTAACAGACCACCTGCACCAACCTTGCTCTGTGGATTGGGGCGTTGTCATCCATTACCAGAAAATCCAGACCCACAGCACCGGCATAGGCACGAACAATGGGAAGAATAATGTCATCACAATACACCCGGGCATTAATCCCACCTTGCTGGAACACGTGGAGGTCTGTGCGGCCCCCCATACTGATCCCTGCCCACACCATAACAGATGGACCACCGAAACGGTCGTGCTCAACAATGGCACACTCTGCAAAGCGTTCCCCACGGGCCCTCCATCTATCGTTGGTGGAAACACAAAACCTGGACTCGTCCGAGAAGAGTCCAGGCCTCAATATTCCAGTCCACGTGTTCTCGAGAAAAGGCCAACCTTGCCTGACGGTGTATAGGGGTCTGAACACTGACACGGACACCAGTGGCATTTTGAAGATTATTTCTGAGAGTAATTGCCGAGTCGAAGCGGTTTCGTCGAGCATGTGTCCTCAAATAACGGTCCTGGTGGTCTGTTAAGGCCCGAGGGCGGCCCGAACGTGGTCTGTCCTGATACAGCCCGGTCTCCTGGAAGCGTTGGTACAGACGTGACACAACACTCTGGTAGGGCTGGGCGATATGGCCTAAAAAAAAAATCCCCGATTTTTTCAGAAAAAATCCCGATTCACGATTTAAATCGATTTTTTTCACCCCCTACCTAAAATCAATTTGTAGATGACAAAGAAATTGTTCAAAACAAGTTTCAGCTTTATTTTGTTTAAATTTTCCCTTCTGGGGTTTCAGTTACATAAACAAGCCACAAAAAAAGAGATGGCAAGCCCTGCCTGCCATTGTGAACAGTGACAATGTAACTTTTCAGTAATCTAGTTTCGAAAATACACAAGAAATAAGTAAAACATAATATTATAAGACCCCTTTTTTGAGGTTGACAAAATAAAGTGCAAACAAAACTCTCAGTTACCTGAACATGTTTTGCATAATAAGGAGGTGCTTGTGTGGTAAACAAAAAGTATTTGGGCACTATTTTGATTCTCTGAATCATGTTAACTTAACTTAAACATCTGCATCAAATAAAATTAAAAATTTAATTTTAGGCTTCTATTGTAATTTACGAGGCAAGGCAACGTCAGAAAAATATTTGCGGCCTGGTAGCACGTACCTGGGATCCAAAACTTTGAGCAGGTGAATAAACCCCGGCTTTTCCACGGTGTATATGGGCACCATATATCTCTTGCAATATACATCACGACTGCATCCGTGACAGCTTTCCACCGGGCTCCTTTCTCATCATACGGGATACAGTTTGTCAACGTTTCCAAGACGGTAGGTTGTTTTCTGGTGGCGGTGCTTGGGCTGCCGCGGTCGTTTTTTTCGTACCTCTCCAACTCGGCTGCATGCTTCTGTTTAAGGTGCTGCAGTAAATTGCTAGTACTGCTACCTTTGGTAGCAACAGCCTTTAAACAGACTTTGCAGCGAGGTGCTGTTTGTTCTGTGTCTGACGCCACGAACCCGAACCAATTCCAAATAACCGAGGATACGTTTCTTTTCTTCGGTGTAAGGTCAGCACTGCTTGCTTGTTTGTGTACCTAGCGCGGGTGGGGAGGGGGGCGCGCGAGGGGGGCGCGCACTCCGCGCTCTCTGACCTACGGGAGCCCAGCAGGCAGGCGCTGGTGGCGGATGTTAATGAGAAAATCGATTTTCATTAAAACAAATCGACATTAAGTACAAATTCGAATTAATCGATTAAATCGATTTATCGCCCAGCCCTACACTCTGGCTTACACCGAACCACCTGGCCAACTCAACTTGCCGTACCCCATCCTCAAGGAGCTGGACTGCTCTAGCCACCTCCGGAGCATCCAGATGACGTTGAGGAGCTCCACAACCTTCACACAACATTAGCAAGACAACAACAATAAGCAAGAACATTTTCGTTTTCGTTTCAGCCACCTTACAAAATGAACAAATCACCCAAATGAACAGGCTTTTTAAATAGCCAAATGTGAGTACCAGGATAAAGCTCAATCTGGCTGGGATCAATCAAGTGGAACCGAGTCAAACACAAAAATATGGACTGGACAAACAAAACATTTCATGAAAACAGAGAAAATTAGGCCAATTCACGAAAATAGCATAAAATATCAACAAATTTCAAAATATCCTTAACTTTTTGTTTGTATTGTATATATATATATATATATATATTATATATATATATATATATATATATATATAATGTATATGTATATATAGACCTAGTGGTTAAAATTATAATTATTATCATCTTGCTGAAAATGAAAATAAATGGGACAAAACTTAAACAAAACACCAGATGGTAATTAGTTATTGAGTAACTTTAGACAACCAAAGTCTGTATGACCCAACATCCCAACTGTTGATCAGTTCCAGATAAAACTACCATGTCTCTGATGCTTTAAGTTAATGTGCTTTTTGGTGTCTTGCTTGTAATCAAACCATTTCTTCTTTTTAACCTCTGCAAGGTCCTTTGTTCTGAAGTTAAAGCAATCCAGAACAACTTTTCAGTTTTGAGATTTTTAGCTCCCCCTACTGGCGTGCTGGGTGCAGTAGTTTTTATGACGGTCACCACTGCACATGTGAATGTGTTTATACAAGCCAGTAAATAGAAGCAGGGATAAAGACAACCTGAGGAAAACTTAAGATGTTGACTGAGCAGGTAAAATAACCAGACTCAGGTGAAATGTCATGACACCCTTACAAGCATAAACAGAAATGTTTTGCACTGGCAGTCAATACGTCCTTAGATCTCCAAAGCGTTCTTGCTGACTACGTTTCCAACCTGTACAAAGTTCTGAAGATGTAAACCAGCGTGTGTTTACAGGTGTTTTTGTGTGACTCGTTTTTTAGGCTGTTTTACACACAGCCCACATCCGTATCAGAAAATCTGGCATCCTAAAACAATGATGCCAAAACCAAACCAATTTATTTTTTTTGTCACTGGTACAGCTAATACCTGAATAACTAACGTTAATGTTTGTTGCCATGCATATAAGCATGTTGCCATTTGTTGACAACTCGTATGTTTTCTAGTGGATAAACGTCTGATGAATGACAAGTAACAAAGTCACCAAATTTGATTTCTGTACCATGCCTAAAGAAACTATAAAACACAAAATCAAAGATCAGTTTATATGTTTGAAGGGAAACGCACTTGTCCAACAACAAGTAGAGATCTGCATTCAGCATCATCCTGTCTTCTCTCTTAGCTCTCTGCCAAATTAAATGGACTGCACTTATACTTTCTATCATCATGGTGCCCCCAAAATGCTTTACTCATCCCCCCATTCACAACACATTCATACACCAGTGGGCGGCTGCTGCCATGCGAGGCCCCGCCAGGCCCACTGGGGGCAAGTTAGGGCTTCAATGTCTTACCAAGGGACACTTTGACATGTCGTCAGCTGGGATTGAACCGCCAACCTTCCAGTGATGACCCACTCTACCAACTAAGCTACAACCACCCTCTTGTTGGGTCTTTTACTCCATCACTCTCATTTCATGTCCTCTGTCATCACTTTCTTAGGTTTCTTTGGTTTCCCTACTCAGACGTTTCAGTTTTGTGTCACAACTTCACATTCTTTGTCTGCTGTTTGTCTCCTATTGTGACTTAGCTAAAGATCAGATCCCATTTTATGGCATATTAATGCAGAATATCAATTAATTCCAATCCACAATTCACAAGTATAAAAGAGATCCTGGTAAAATGAACATTTCTGCTCAGACATGGTTTTAAACATTCAACTCTACAACACTTGAAGCTTCTGGCCTCAGGTGCCTTTTTTATGCTTTGAAATAAATATTCTTAAAACTGAAAGAGTTTGTACTTTCTTTTTTCAGAGGACTATAGATGTGTTAAAATAGTATATCCTCCTTGAAAAGAACTTAACACAAAAACAACTCTGGATTTAACAGGCTCCCACATGAAACAATGACAACAAAAGGAACTTTCAAACACCAGAACTGGAAGCAAAAATGCGATAAGCCTTCTTCCTAAAATAATCCACCAGAGCCGCACCTCTCCAGCACATTGTTTCCAGTCTCCTTGGATCTATGACTCAAGTGGGTGTGCACTTGGCAAGTCACTGGGCTGCATCCATTAGAACAGTGCACGTACGTAGGTTTCTGAGGGCTGACAGCCCATCACATTTAGCAAACAGCAACACTCTGCAGAGTCTTTATCTATGTGACATCAGTGTGTCCAGTGGAGGGGCCGTCTCTCTTCCTGAGGAAGTGTGTTGTCGTGGGGACTGAGGGGAGCCGACGCTGTCGCAAATCTTTCCAATCAGTTTCTCTGCAGGCTACAGCTCCCGGGGAAAGAATTTGGAGGCTTGCTTTTTTGCTGAGAAATAAACAGCCTGAAGGATCTCGAGCCATATTTCACCCACAGTGACCCTCTATTTTAGCCGTTTCAGGTAGGACTGTGACTCAGCATCGAGAAGTGTGTCCGTATGAGCAGTTACGTGCCTTCTGGACACTCTTAATCCATCAGCAAAATTCAGTCAACTGTCCAAAAATGATTTCCGCATTCAAAGAAAGCCCAGCTGATCACCACGTTGCAGCTCTTGAGTCATGCATGCCCTCCCACGCAGAGCGGCAACAGATGCTGTCAGTCAATTAGCTCATGTAAAGGTTTCAAAGAAAGAAATCTGACTTGCATTTCACTTTTTTTTTAGCATATTCTGTGGCAAATGTTTTGCTCTTGTGAATATAAGTTCACACACAATAGCATGTGGGCAGCAAAGCTATTCTCTCTGAACTGCTTCAATCTGAAACTGATTAGAGTCAGACTCCACTGCTGGAGAAATCAAAGGCAGGATGAGTTGGAGAAAAGGGTGGGTGGCTGGGTGTGTTCGGAGTGTTTATTCTCCCACAACACAGTCTGCAACATTATGATCTGGATCTGATTCATTTATGATCTGGTCCTGATTAATTTTAGACTGTCAAAAAGAAGCCCAGCCCGAAATCTGGCCTCCACATTTAAAGCAGTGTGAGCATTAAGTATAAAAAAAGAATACAAATTAAAAATTCTGTAAATACAGCATAGCTAATAGCTAATTAATGCAAAACGCAACCAGTAAAACAGTGATGTTGTGAGGGTAATTATGCCAATGGATTTATTTTCCATTGTGTAATAAGGCTTAGCTCAGTTCAGCTCCCATGTAGCGATTTGACGTCACGAGTTTTTCTTCATCTGAAAGCTTCCAATAGTGGTATGTGGAGGGAAACTGGTGATTTCATGTGAGAGGAATACTAAACACAAAGAACAGTTATTAAGCATGCTAATCTGTGAGGCTGTCCAGTAATGTAGCCTTCACCTGTGCAGCACCGCTCCTCAGCCCGTGCTGTTTTTCTCAGCCTGCCAAACTGACTTCATGGTAATTAGTGTCTGTCAAAGTCCTGGACGTGCTGGAGATGACAGTGGCATGGTTTATCAGCGAGGAACACAGTGATCAAAGGCTCAGCAGCTCCAGCTCTCTGCTAATCAGATGTGGACCTCTGCATGTCTGCTGCTCGGCACGACGGAGGACGGCGGTAAACAATCCAGCATCAATCAAAACGCATTCCAGCTCATGCCTAATCAAAGTAACTGGAACAAATCAAGAGTGTTGCAGCTGATGGAGTTTTGCAGAAGTCTGTGAGGCTCACTACAGTTCTCCCAATACAAAGTCATGATCATAAAGAACAGCAGACAACTGCTATGTGTACAGGTTAAAATGACTGGTCGGGGTTATCTCCACCACTGCACTGGTAAGAAACGCACATGAAAATAAATCCCAGAGCCAGTGGTTCTCAACTGGTCCGGCTTCAGGACCCACCATCACCCTTAATGACAGGCCGTGACCCAAATCAAGGAAAATTTCCAATTTCTCTAATTTATTGAATGAAAAGATCGTGCAGTTTGAATTTCAGATAGTAGAATAGAATATCACAGAATACCAACACAAAAAAATGAGTTTATTGGTGAACCAAAATGGCAAAAACCAAAATAGCAAAAACCAAAATGACTTCAAGTGGGAAATATTCCCTTTGATGCTCAATTAGCTGCATTTTAATTAAATCCAAAACACTTCACTTTAGTAACTTCAGCCTTTTTTAACAGACTCAACATGCAAAAACATTAAATAAAAAAGTGCAACCACTGAGCAGTAGTTTCAAAAAGAACTCAAATATGTAGCATTTGCTGAGTATCCACTTCCTGAATATATAACAATTTCCTATTAAAACTATCTAATCACTTATTTAAGCATTAATCATGAAGCTGACAAAACAATCAGAACATTTCTCTAACAGCCATTTTTAAGACTCAACAGTGCTTTTATGCACAAACATGAAATAAAACAGTTCAACCACTGAGCAGTAGTTTCAAAAAGAACTCAGAATATATTAGGGGTGTAACGGTACACAAAACTCTTGGTTCGGTACGTACCTCGGTTTTGAGGTCACGGTTCGGTTCATTTTCGGTACAGTAAGAAAACAAAATGCAAAATATAAATGCACTAGTTGTTTATTACACACTTTTGTGCTTTTTAACAATAGGAACATTAGCCTATACAAAGCTAGAATTTTGCTCAAAAATATAAATACAATATTCTGAAATGTAGATATTTTGAAAAACAAAATAAAAATAACATTGGCTCAGACTTTTTCTTAAAGAAAATATCCATCTGATGTGCAAAATTGAACAGTTTCAACACTGAACAGTTTCAAGTTGTTGCTCAGATTAAATAACATGAATAAGGCTCAGACTGTTTCTTAAAAACAAATCATTTTATTTTTCGTATGATTTTCTGGCTAAAATGTGGACGAGAAGGTAATTGATATCGGGGCTCAATTACTTTAATCATGTGTTTGAAGCCAGCATTTAGGGTGATTAGGGTCTTAAATCTGCAGCTATAAAACACACTTCGGCTCCCCGGTGAAATATAAACAGGGACAAAGAGAAGTTGATAAAACCAAAGTGGTTTGCCGACATTGTTCATCCGAGATCGGGTATGTTTCTGGCAACACGTCTAACCTGTTAACTCATTTGAAACGGCACCACCCCAGCGTGAACATCGCTACAAAAAGAGAAAGACGACCGAGTACAAACACAGCTTCCCACCACATTTAACACTATGTCGCGGGAGGCTTATTGCCAATGCTAGCGGCATTAGCATTAGCCACGACGCCCGCTACAACTGCTGTTTCTTGTGCTCCACAACATGCGGTCCTCTACTTAATATGTCCGTGTGGAAACTCGTTCGGTACGCCTCCGTTCCGAACCGAACACGTGATACCGAACGGTTCAATACAAATACACGTACCGTTACACCCCTAGAATATATAGTTTTATCTGAATAACCATCACTGACCTTTGTCTTCAAGATAAGAAAATCCATATCTCATATATTCTTAGTTGTATCTGTGTTTCACCTGCTCAACATATATAAACAAACTCTGCAGGTCTTCTTCTATGGTGTGAACTGGCAGGGGTCAACTCGCATTACAGGACATTATCGCCATTTACTGTTTTGGAGTATGAATTACACGCATTTTTTTTTTTCAGCATTTCCTTCCCCAGGCAAAGACCCACGACCCACTGAAAACGGGTCTGTGACCCACTTTTGGGTCGCGACCCACCAGTTGAGAACCACTGAATTAAGCCATGTGTCAAATACATATCCAGGCTTCGGCGGTAAACGCACAGGGCGTTCGTCCCATTTCATGCCTTGGCTTCAATGTCTCACACTGATGGGATATCAGTAATTTTCACACGTTTCTGGCTGGCTTCGTCTGCCAGCGTCCTTCTGCCCGCCTGCGTCACCTCTGCTCTGACATCACCATGCGCCATCACGCAAACACCTCAGAGGGGATCCCTGTAGTCGGGCAAACATGAGATGACTTTCAAAGGCTTCAGCTGCAGCTACCAAATACCAGACAGACGGTTTTCTAGCGTCCAATTACGTGGAAGACAGAGACAGGACACACTTTTAGTTCATCAGTGTACACACATACAACTTCAAACAAATACGTGCTTTTTTTCAGCCACTCCTGAAAGTGGAAACACTATGATTCATTTCATAGCCGTGGAGGGCCCCTTCAGTTTTGCTGACCAACCCTTTCCTTTCACTGCTGGAAGGAATTAATGAGCTCCTTCCCTTCTTAATGCGCTCCCTATCCCGGCGCACTCCCAACCCTCCGTCCTCGGGGGATCCAGCAGTCTCATGTTCCCCCACCATCACATTCTCAGGGATGTGTGAAACACCAACCACATGACACGCGTGCACCCACACACACACGTTCCTTACACGTATCCGTGCAAAAACCCATCCACTGATGCTGGACTGGACTACGCATTTGAATTCAAATGTGTTTTTAAACTCCTGAGCTCCAGTTGTGTGCAGATCATGCTGAAGATAAGAAAATGTCTCTTTCCTGACATTTACGAACAGCTTTTGATGTAAGCTTAATGAGCTAAGAAAGGTGAGAAGAACCAGATCGCTCCTGGGCAACGCTTACAGTTCCTCCATAAATACCACAAACAAACACAGCCTGAAACTAGAAAAGCACTCGAGAGCGCAGACCTCCGCCGAGCGCCACAATTATCGAAAATTTGAAAGTGATCCAGAATCCAGGATTTCTTCCGGATCACAGCCAAAATGAAATCAGTTCTTCCTTTTCACATTTCCGACAACTCCTGAAAATTTCATCAAATCCATCCATAACTTTTTGAGTTATCTTGAACACAGACAGACAGTCAGACAGACAGATAAACGCCGGTAAAACCATAACCTCCTTGGTGGAGGTAATAATCAGACAAGCCCAAATATGACTGATAAATGTCTCAATCACACTTTTAGGAGCAGCACTGTAATAACTAAGTAACAATGCAACTCTTGAACTTCAACTGCCAGGTAAAATCTTGGTAATCTTGCCTCCAGATCATCCTCAAGTGACACTACCAATTTTTGTGAAAATGACTCAAAAATATTGTAAGCTTTTTTCAAAAGTTAAAGCTGTTTTATAGCATCTTAATAAATGGTTTGTGACATGTTGTTGGTCAAAATAGCACATGAACACAGTACAAGACCACGTCTTTAGAGCTCTGTTTAGCCCTTTTTAAGGGGCGTGGCCAGTCACTTGACTCAGCACTGCCCCCTTCCTCTGATATCCTCCAATACTCTGGATATTTGTTCATTAGATTGTGTATTTAATTTTGATATCCAATATTTTTTCTTTCACAAACACTGCTCTTACTCACTGGTGGCCTTGTGATATCACCTACAGTTAAAGGGATGGCAGCATTCTGGAGACCTCGGGCCCGATCTTCCTCCAAACCTCCTAAAGCCGCTATTAAGTGATAGCGGGTAGCGGGAGGGGCACCATGCAGCATGCACCACCTCCCACCATGCAGCAGCATGTTATTAAGTTGGGTGGAAATGAATTTGTGGAGACTCCTGCTCTGATCTAAGTCTGTGATGTCACAGAACCCTGCAAATCTAAACAGCTCAGTGAACGAGACATTTTCAGACTGAGGCAGCTGTGTTACGACTCAGTTTTTGAGTTGATAGTCACTTCAAACACACAAATAAACGCCTTCAAGAACAGAACATTTTTTTCATAATATGTCCTCTTTAAAGTCACTGAGCCACTGCAAACAGTGTGACTTAATTTTAGGTCTGAGTGAAATAGTGCTTTACAGCATCCAGAGTACGGCTGGGCGATATGACCTCAAATCAATGTCACAATAAATTCACATTAAGATGATACTTCAGTTACGATTAATAACCAAATATTTTAGTTTAGTTTTTTTGCTGCCGTCATAGATCACTGACAAGGCAACTGTTAACACTGGGATATTGTTCCAGTGAAGAGTCCATATCTTTGTGATTGTAGATTGAGTAAAGGAGCACACAGAGTAACTATCAACGGTCATTTACTAAATATTTCAAACAATTTAAATGATTGACATGAGCCAAATTAGGTGGGTCACAGGTTACGATTGTGAGTTTAATTAATTTTCAGTTAATTGCCCAGCCCTACTAAAGAGTGGTTTGATTCAATATTCATTGTCAGATCACAAATCATATAATTTACCGTTTGTTTTTTTTTCTTAAAATTGACAACAGCTCGTTTCTCCGTGCATGCAGGAGGGTGAGAGGAAAAGAGAGGTCATCATGCAAACACGCTGCAGGTGTGACAAAGTGACAACATGCAAACATGAAAACAGCCTGAACTTGGCGCACCATTTGCTCATTTCCATCGCCATTTGGTTCTCCTCCGCACGAGAGCGGAACCGAGACATGCCCGTACCCGGACCGAGCATCATCATGTCGTTAAGGCGTGATTGATGGGCTTGGCAGGATGCTGGCCTCGCTGGTCTCCTCGCTGGTTGCTACGAAGCTCACGAGGCAGTGGCCCCGAGGCGCGCAGCACACAGATGTGGGGAGGAATCACCAGTTTCCGTCAGAACATCTGTCTCTTTAAGGTTTCGCCAAGTAAGCAGCGCGTGGCTATCTGCTATTAAAGTCATTACACCATAAACGGATGGATTAAGGTTCTTGGTTGAATTCGGGCGACGAATATACAGAATTTATTTCAAAGGTACCTCTAATAACATCTGCCCAACGACTACTCACTGCCCACGACCACAACATACTGTGGTTGAAGAGGGCAAAACAATCCTACAAGTTAAAATTGGATATCAGTAATTGTCGTCGGGAGTATGAAAACATCCCCCCCGAAGAGAAGCCGTGACTACAGCGTTTCATTTCAGCCTTTAGGTGATGTTCATCCCGCTATAAATATCTGCACCGAAGCGAAGACATATAAAACTGCGTAATGTGGAAGGAGTTTGGCCTCTCTTCCACAGACGGGCTAACGCTAGCCCGGCTAGCTCCATCAGCAATCTTTAACCTTCAGCTGAGAGGAGCGCGTCCACAAAACCACAGAACACGCTTCAAGTTGGGGGAAAAAACGATTACAGACCGGCATCCTCCCACCGCTTCACCTTCTCATACCTGTTCCCATTCACGCGCAGCTGGACGCAGAGCCGGGCAGCAGCTGGAAGTTGAGGGACCTTTGGAGATACTGAAGGCTGAGTCTCAGCCGCTGTCTGCCCGCTGACGACGGCAGCGGCTCGCCTCCGCGGCCGTTTCATGTGCCACGACTTTCAAAACAAACAACAAACAAACAAACAACACGAGCCCGACTAACGCCTGACCGTGAACCGCTGCTCGACGTGGAGCCACTGTTACCTGGGAAACGCGTTGCTGCGCAGCCGACTCGTCCCCGGCGCTCGTCCCCGCCGCGGCTCAGGACTGACTGAGCTGGGATCCGCTCAGGGAACAGCCCTCCCTCAGCTCTGTGGAAACTCTTCTCTAACTGGGATCCGCTCAGGGAACAGCCCTCTCTCAGCTCTGTGGAAACTCTTCTCTAACTGGGATCCGCTCAGGGAACAGCCCTCTCTCAGCTCTGTGGAAACTCTTCTGTAACTGGGATCCGCTCAGGGAACAGCCCTCCCTCAGCTCTGTGGAAACTCTCCTCTAACTGGGATCTGCTCAGGGAACAGCCCTCTCTCAGCTCTGTGGAAACTCTTCTCTAACTGGGATCCTGCTCAGGGAACAGCCCTCTCTCAGCTCTGTGGAAACTCTTCTCTAACTGGGATCCGCTCAGGGAACAGCCCTCTCTCAGCTCTGTGGAAACTCTTCTGTAACTGGGATCTGCTCAGGGAACAGCCCTCCCTCAGCTCTGTGGAAACTCTCCTGTAACTGGGATCCGCTCAGGGAACAGCCCTCCCTCAGCTCTGTGGAAACTCTTCTCTAACTGGGATCCGCTCAGGGAACAGCCCTCAGCTCTGTGGAAACTCTTCTCTAACTGGGATCTGCTCAGGGAACAGCCCTCCCTCAGCTCTGTGGAAACTCTTCTCTAACTGGGATCCGCTCAGGGAACAGCCCTCCCTCAGCTCTGTGGAAACTCTCCTCTAACTGGGATCCGCTCAGGGAACAGCCCTCTCTCAGCTCTGTGGAAACTCTTCTCTAACTGGGATCCGCTCAGGGAACAGCCCTCCCTCAGCTCTGTGGAAACTCTTCTCTAACTGGGATCCGCTCAGGGAACAGCCCTCTCTCAGCTCTGTGGAAACTCTTCTCTAACTGGGATCCGCTCAGGGAACAGCCCTCCCTCAGCTCTGTGGAAACTCTTCTCTAACTGGGATCCGCTCAGGGAACAGCCCTCTCTCAGCTCTGTGGAAACTCTTCTCTAACTGGGATCCGCTCAGGGAACAGTCCCTCAGCTCTGTGGAAACTCTTCTCTAACTGGGATCCGCTCAGGGAACAGCCCTCCCTCAGCTCTGTGGAAACTCTTCTCTAACTGGGATCCGCTCAGGGAACAGCCCTCCTCAGCTCTGTGGAAACTCTTCTCTAACTGGGATCCGCTCAGGGAACAGCCCTCAGCTCTGTGGAAACTCTCCTCTAACTGGGATCCGCTCAGGGAACAGCCCTCCCTCAGCTCTGTGGAAACTCTTCTCTAACTGGGATCCGCTCAGGGAACAGCCCTCCTCAGCTCTGTGGAAACTCTTCTCTAACTGGGATCCGCTCAGGGAACAGCCCTCTCTCAGCTCTGTGGAAACTCTTCTCTAACTGGGATCCGCTCAGGGAACAGCCCTCTCAGCTCTGTGGAAACTCTTCTCTAACTGGGATCCGCTCAGGGAACAGCCCTCTCTCAGCTCTGTGGAAACTCTTCTCTAACTGGGATCCGCTCAGGGAACAGCCCTCAGCTCTGTGGAAACTCTTCTGTAACTGGGATCCGCTCAGGGAACAGCCCTCTCTCAGCTCTGTGGAAACTCTTCTCTAACTGGGAGGCAGCTGGATTCTGCTCAGCAATAAGGTCACTTCCCTCTTCAGCGCTTTAAGATACTATCAGTGTTTTCATCCACATACAGCAAACATTAAGATCTTAAGAAATCTGCACGTGATTAAATAACACCAAAATGACATATGTCATAAATCAAAAATGAAAATGCTTTTGAACCACCTTAGTCTATACAATAGTGTGTATTTGAAAAGTTGTACAAGGTTTTCTTGGCTTTACCCACAATGCTGCCCTTACGTTAACATGGACTGTCTGACCATCAAACCTCTAGTACTTTATGGGATCACTGAAAGCTCTGCCATGTCCTTGTTTTGATGATCTTATACAATATCAGAACTTAAATTTCTGTCTGGAAGTGTATTCATTTTTCCAGATCCCATACTGATGACAGGAGAGTTGGGCCGCTGTGTTAAATCTTCTGTATGTTTTTCCTCAAAGATGATGGTGCTTTAAAACCGTCCAGGTTCTAATGTGTTGTAATCCACCTTTTGCCAGCTCCTTGCTCATTTTGTTTGCTTTACACAGATTAATATTTGACCCATCTGAAACAGAGTAATGTCTATTCCATGATCACATTCTTCTGACAGGGTTGATTAAGGATTGAGAAACTACTCACTAATCTCAATGTTGCTGCAGTCAGAGGCTTTTTGTTTCCTTAAATCCAAGTTTTGACTCCTTATTTTTTTTAGCTAGGCAGTGTAGAGCTTCAGTGATTTAACTATATAAGTAAAAGTTGCAACTAGTTTATTAACCTCATAGTATTAAATCGTCATAATGATCCTAGCTTGCACCATTTCATTTAATGTCAAAGGGACATATTAAATAAGGGACGGAAATATTATTAATAATTAATTACCTGGACTCTAATGTAAAAAAAAAATATATAAAGTCAAGAAAGATAATTACAATTATTAAATAAAGTTTGTTTACCTACTATAAACAAACTGAATATAAATATTTTATATTATGTGCACAACCCTCCTTGTTCATTTTTTTTTAGTGTTGCTTTAAAGAAATTGTCCACTTACAAGACAATATAATTTATTTTAGTTTTTTAATGCAGCAGTTAATCAAACCTTTCTGTTTTTGTGCCTCTGATTAGATTTACCAAAACATACTTTACACTCATCTGGCTTCAGGCACTTCTGAGCTGGACCTACTTTTCCAAGTTAAAAAGAACAGAGGAGCATGAATCCTCTATAATATTGACACAGATGTTGCTTCTAACTGTTCCTCTGAGAGTCAGAAGGCTGCTGTGGGCTTCTGTTGTCTTCAGCTGAACACTGAAATCTCTTCTCTAACTTGTTTGTAATGGCTGCCTTGACTGACCACAACTGTTAATAGCTATGTTCCTAACAATAATGACCATGTTTACATAAACTCTGCTTCACTTTCAGTCACCTACTAAATGATTGTGTCTTTTCTTGTGCCATTGTTCCAGTTGCTGCCTTTACATGCGCTGTAGCCTGTGGGGTATGACAAAAATCATCCATAAAGATGAAATAAAGACCAAGGGGCTTACCTGTCCTAATAGTTCTCTTTATTTGAACACAATTGACCTTTCGGTAAGCACCGCCCCCTCCCTAGTTACTGTTGCTAGGTCAGACATTCTCGCTGCTCCTCCATTAAGGACAATGTTATTTTGCCATTTTTTCCGATGCCAATCAACCATATTTACATTACACTAGAATAACGCCGTGGTGAAATATTGCTGCTGGGGACCTGCAACAGTGACTCGAGGTGTCCAGAACGTTTGGAGGGACGTTTTTATTCTCTTTAACAAACCAAAACAAACACTGGAGAATGCAGTGTGAAGCAACTGAACGTGGGGAAAGTTACAAAACACACCTACATTTACTCCAAGGTAAGTTTACTTTTTTTATTAGATGTTTATTAGGAGGGTGATGAGTTCTCTGTTAGCATTAGCTCTGGTCCATAGGTCTGTCCCACACCAGAGCTATGTTAACATCAGACAGTCGCAGCATTGTATTAATATAATTAATAAAGTGAAGTTAACATCACTAGCCTCACAGTGTAGACCTTTTCGGGCCAGCCCCCCCGGAAGTACCCCGTCCACCATTGCTGGGTTGTGCTACAGAGCGACACTCTCACCAGCTCGCAGATTAACCAGTGTTTTTCTCTTTCTACAAATATATATTTTTATAATGTCGAGTCGGTCGAGTGGGAATACATGTTCCGTCATAAACTGTGCCAACAATGGCGTGAAAATTCAACAATGGAAGAAGAAAGTATGTGAAATACACAAGCCTTTACTGCACGAAGACTGCCATGTTTGCAGAACAAGAAGTTAGGAAGACGTGGGTGAAAAATATCAACAGAAAGGACTTTGTTCCAAATAAATACAGCCGGGTGAGTTTTCGTTAACATTCAATCTCGTACTATTCATAGTCTCGCTGAGAGTCCCGGACGATTCTGGCCGAAAGAACAGCAGTATGAGGCTACTGTAGCCCTCGGCATAGCACAAGCCTAAAATCAATCAATGAATGAATGAATTAGGAGAATGATAAAATAAATTAAATATAACATTAACACATAGCCTAATTTACCGCTAGTGTTAACGTTACAGTAGCATAATCTTTATGGCTTGTTGACGTTAGTTATAGCCAGCGTTGCAGCGTTCCACAGTTTTTAGTGTTTGATTATGGGAATAGATCATGCTATTTCCATAACCAATCATTAAAAACAGCGATAAACTACCTTCATCTGTAACTGGAGGCCACTGCCTAACATCATCAATCCAAGACATGTCTGCGTTATCAGTAACAGATGCTCCACGCTGCTGTGTTTGGGTTAGTTGGTGGAGCACCGCACCCTCCAGTTATGGCGGGGCCACTAGGGGGCGCATGTCCACAATTTTCAAGTTGAAAAGGTCAATACCTAACAAAATAAATATCCAGGGCCATATATATTTGTAGACAACGAGGCAGGCTTATAGGTGGCTAGCAAGCTAGCCGGAATGCTAACGGAGAGATGTTTTCACTCATCACCCTCCCTGCTGCTAAATCATATTACTTTTACTAAACGGTGGTTAAATCAATCATCTAATAAACAAAGTAAACTTACCTTGGAGTAAATGTAGGTGTGTTTTGTAACTTTCCCCACGTTCAGTTGCTTGTGTGGACGGACACAACTGAACCCACAGCTGCATTTTTCCAGCGTTTGTTTTGGTTTGGGAAAGGGAATAAAAATGTCTCCTCCAAACGTTCTGGACACCTCGAGTCACTGTTGCAGGTCCCCAGCAGCAATATTTCACCACGGCGTTATTCTAGTGTAATGTAAATACGGTTGATAGGCATCGGAAAAATGGCAAAATAACATTGTCCTTAATGGAGGAGCAGCGAGAATGTCCGACCTAGCAACAGTAACTAGGGAGGGGGCTGGTGCTTACCGAAAGGTCAATTAAAACATTGGAAGTCATGACTTTGTAGTGCATAAAATGTTGAGACACGAAGAAACTGAAAAAAGTGAACTGGACTGAAAAAGAACAACACATGTAGAAGTAACTGCTGTGTTACAATAGTTTTGAAATGGTATATAATTTGGGCTGAAGTTGGCCTGTGACACTGTTCAGGCAAAGCAGTGACTCCTCCTGTACTGCACTACTCCCAACGCTCCAACATCATGGACACGTCTGTTTTCTATTGTTCTGTACATGTGCTCCTCATATGCAGTGAATTGTGGTGCAGAGATGCTGATGTCATTGCTCTTTTTTCTAGCTGTGGTTTTGAGGTTGAGCATTTCAGAGTTTGGGCTGTTGCACTTGCTGCTCCCTATAAGTCTGGTCCAACATTTCAGCTCTCTAGGTGTGGGAGGGGGTTAACGTGGACATCTCCCCGGTCCTCCAGTCATCCAGCAGCGCCAGTCAGGGAGAAATTAATTCATAAATCTGAAGAGTGGCACTATGCATCAGGCTGTTTCTTTTTCTTACAGAGCAGAGGAGTTCATGCAGTTTGTATCTGCAGTGGAAAGATTAGTAAAGCTGGAATAGTAAACTGAATTATGAGGGTAACCTTGATAGATTTGAGGTGATTGAAAACTATGAGGACCTCATCCTCTCCTATTAATATCTTCTTTTTACAGATTAAGGGGAAAAGAAGTTTTGAAAAATATACTTATTTGGTCTCTTTCTAAAAGTCAGAGTATACTATAGCCCCTTTTTCTAACTCTAGCAATACCTTCCAAATCTGGGCCACTGACTAGTAAACGTCCAAATAGAGGCACCTTGGAGGCATCCTAATTAGATGACCCAACCACCTAAATTGTTTAATTTTGATACAAACTCCAGAGGTCTGTGTATTTAACCACTGTCTAAACTAAGAACATTTGCCAAACCCTCCAAATTCAGATGAAGAGGGGACACTAAAGAAGGGCAGGAGTGAAATGGAGAGCAAGAAGGAGAAAGTCAAACCATTTATTCTCTCAGCTGCCACAGAGGATGTGAGATCACTGGCACATGAAATGGAAGAGCTTTGAGCACTGATGCAGACAAATTGGGACTGTCAGGGATTAAGTAATATGTGTTTCACCAAGATGTGCCTGCAAGAACATATTCTGAACTCCAACGTGTCGCTCATCAGGCTTTCAGACTGAGGGACAGTGTAATCCTGGACATATTACTGTGAAGGAGGGTTTGTTCACCGTAGATACTAAGGTCCAATTCAGTTCTATTCATTTACAATTCATTTCATATCAGGTCAGCTCAGTGTAAGAATCCTTCCCGTCTCACTTAAATGTAATATGATTATATACATATATATAATATATGTAATAATTAATAAATATAATCAAAATCTACAATAATATTTTAATAAGTAAAATGAATTTGAAAATAAACTCTTAAATGATGGGGAGAAAAGTGTGAAGAAAATAAAGCAGTTTTAATTTACATAACAGTGGAAATATCTTATCTTAAATATCCTAAGAGTCTAAATGTCCCTTTTATCATGTCCAGATAGTGCATTTGGGGTCGTGTGTAAGTAAGTTTAAAGCTCATATCAGAGGCAGCTGTGGAATGAGGCTTACTACAGTAGTTTTAAATAGATCAGCAGGTAATGGGCTTTGGAGGACTGTAATTGCAGCAATTCCAATACCACGAGTTCAGCCACCTTTTAAAGCTTGGCATGCGCCAGACAGATAACCATCAGGGGGCTATAGTGCCACCTGGCAAACACCATGCTCTCTGTGATGTGTAATTTATGGCCACTGTCTTCCAAGAGCTGGCACTTGTCGAACAATTTGTTCTAAATTCTCCTTTGACAAATGACTGATGCTCATTCAGACTTCTCTCTTGACAACAAAAAATATGCAGCTGAAAGCTACGGGGGTAATGAAACCACTCCTAGAGAGACATAATTTAACGTTACCTTGATGCCTCACTCCCAGAGTGGAGGCTAAGGAATGAATTCCTGCTGTTGTGCGAGTCCATGTGGACTTTAAAAGTTGGACATTTTTTCATGCAGAAAGAATGTGCTAAACTTGGCTGGGCTATAATAACTGCACATTTGTGGGCCTCCTGGATCAAAACTGTCCATTTCCCATCAGAATCCATCTGCGTCTGCAGACCTATAATTAGGATTATTTTTGGAATGCCAGAGTTTCCAGTGGTCACTGGATCTGGCAGAACCACAAGAGCTGACCTGAACCCAAACAATTGCACCACAGTGTAACATAAACACATAACTGATTCTGTGCTAAATTCCTCTATCCGTCACCACTGCTGAGAATGAATCAACAACAGGAAAACATTTCCAACATATGGGCTATTGTTGGGCAGAGATCGTGAACATATGTTCCACGTTTACTTCTAGGTAGCACTGTTGTCTTTTGTCCGTAGGAAAACGTCTGCACTAAATGTGCTAGTCACCCATCACATGCTAGGATGTGATTATGTTTCGTGTAGACTGACAACAAATGAGCTCACTACATCATAAGTGAAAGCTGGTTATCTAATCGACTCAGTTTCTTCCCCCGGAGAGCTTTTATTTTTCTGGGCAGTGAGCCCAGAGCAACTGATCAGCAACTAACTGAAATGGCAGAGGGAAATTTGGGAAACGTAGTGATATCCAACCAATAACAGTTACATACACACAGCAGCACACACACACACACACACAAAAAAAAGATCAAAAGACCTCCTATAACAATACAGCCATGTTCAAACCACCTCTATACCAACACAACAATTCCCTCAACACCTGGGCTTTGACGGGGTGAAGTGCCGACAGTAACTAGGGCCAGATGTGGAGAGGACTTCAGTGTGAGGTTGGAACTCCAAATGCACCACCCACAAGCTTCTGCACAGGAGATCTGAGGGACCAGTTGAGGATTGAAAAAAAAAAAATTATTTGTGTGTGTTCTGGTCCAGCTGTGGATTCTGGTTATTGTTGTAAGATAAGAGATCTGAGGGGAAGAGGGCACGCTGGCCACTGTCAGCACATAAGGATCACGTAAAGCCCCCTCACCTCTGGACCAGTGTGTGAACAACTGCCTTGTATTGACATAAAGACTGACTTTGATCCACCTTGATCTGGATCAGGCAAACAGCTGTGCTCATATCGTGCTTTCAGAAAGTGCACACTGTTCATTTACCTGTTTTTATTACCTACCTGTTTCAGAGAAGAATTTCCCCTCCAGGGCTGGACTAACCTTTTCTCAGACCATGAAGCAAAAAGTGAGGTGTGAGCCCCCATAGTATCCCCTAGTTTTCATTAGCTACAAGCTAATTAAATAAGATTTCAAGAGCCAAATATATAGAGCCCTCAAAGATTTCCTCATTTAGGCAAAAGAGTGTCCACAACATATACAGTACAGTGCAATATCACGTTACCTCATGACGATGACCTACATTCACCGGCCACTTTAGGGGGTCCACCTGTTAAATTCCATGTTAACACAATTATCTTTTCAGCTAATCACATGGCAGCAAAAGTGTATTTAGGCATGCAAACGTGGTCAAGACAACTTGCTGAAGTTTAAAACGAGCATCACAACTGGGAACAAAGGGGATTAAAGTGATTTCAGATGTGGAGTAGTTGTTGGTGCCAGATGAGCTGGTCTGAGTATTTCAGAAACTCCCAATCTACTGGGGCTATCAAGACCAACCATCTGTACAGTTTACAGAGAATAGTCCGGAAAAGAGAAAATATCCAGAGGAGAATGGGCAGACTAACTCATATGACTACTAGTTACAACCAAGGGATGCAGAAGGGCACCTCTGAACATACAACATGTGGAACCTTGAAGCAGATGGACTACAGGAGCAGAAGACCTCACCGGGTGCCACTCCTGTCAGCTAAGGACAGGAAACTTAGGTTACAATTCACAAAGTCACCAAAACTGGACAACAGAAGATTGGAAAAACATTGTTTGGTCTGATTAGTCTGGATTTCAGCTGCAACATTCAGATGGTCAGAATTTGGAGGAAACAAAATGAAAGCATGAAACCATCCTGCCTTGTCAGAATCAGAATCAGAATCAGAAATACTTTATTGAACCACGAGGGGAAATTGTTGTGTCAGGCGGTCAGACTGGTGGTGGTGGTGTAATGGTGTTGAGGATATTTTTTGCCACACTTTAGGCCCATTAGTACCAACTGATCATAGTTTAAACACCGCAGTCTACCTGAGTATCGTTGCTGACCTTGTTCATCTCTTTATGACTACAGTGGACCATCTTTTGATGGATACTGTCATAAAGCTCAAATGATATCAGACTGGTTTCTTGAACATGATAATGAGTTCACTGTACTCCAATGACCTCCACAGTCAACAGACCTCAATCCAGTACACCAGTTTTAGGATGTGGTCGAACCACAGATTCTCATCATGGACGTGGAGCTGACAAATCTGCAGTATCTTTGTGTTCTGAAGGCAAAAGGGGGTCCAACCCCTACACTAGCAAGGTGTACCTTGTAAGATTTAAGGTATAAGTGTGCCACTGTGACACAACAGCCATTATATACATTTTCACCAACTTGTTGTGAATTACAGCTGTGGTCAAGAGTCTGCACATCCTGCTAAAATTTGGAAAATGTACACCTTCCTTTAATGCAAACATGAGGGATCAGACAAATAAATAAAACAAAGCCTATAACTTTTGTTTTATTGTATTTTTTCAATGGGATGTTTAAATCAATCTATAAGGAATCAGAAAAGTAAAATAAACAAAACTCTTTTTTTTAGCCTACACAACTGGATAAAAAACTTCACCACAGCCACTGGTATCAGTTTCAGTAACTAATATCAGTAACTTTAACTCTTTCTGGACCACACGGGACCTTTTTAAATACGATGGACTGCATCTTAACAGAAATGGATCTAGTAATTAAGGTGCCCTTAATTTTTCAATTAGTCACCAAACTTAGGTAGGCAGCTTAAGATACACAAATTGTTCTGTATATTTTTTAGATTTTTAAGACAATTTTCTGATCTTACATGAACTTTTTGACATTAACCCTACTCCTTTTTTACCTGAGCCTTTGTGGCAGATAGGTGTCAAATTACAATGTGAAAGGGAGAACTGGGAGGGGGAGGGGGCCATTGTTTTGAAGTCATTAAAAGGATTATTCCAAGATGACAGTCTGCTCATTTAGCAGGGGTGGCTCTAACATTTTTGGGGCCGACAAGCAAGGGGGCTTATCAGAGTCATATTAATATACATACACATCCGGTTTGATGTAAAATTACATATTTTTTATGGGTTCTGGGCATTGTTGTGCAAATATGGGCTCAATAGCGCCACCTGCCTTTTATTTATTCAAGTTTATTGACAAAGCCTAGTGTAAGGTTTCACCTACAAGGTATAAACATTGTGTGCCTGATGGATCTGACTAAAACCTTCCAAAACGTCTTGGCACCATGCTTTAACACCACAAAAATGTCCTGTCTTTTCAATTGAGTATTTTGGTCATTTCCAGGAGTCATATGTAAGCAAACACCTCCAAGAGATTTGGTCAAATTCTCCTCACTTTTTTGTGTACAGTCTACATACGTTCCCCAAACTAAACTACAACATGTACTTCTTCGTAGCAGATTATCACCACACATTGTGGTAATGTGGTCAAATTGTGGCCTTTGTTACAAATTTCTGTGGAAAAAAGGGAGTTGTCCTATAAGAAACATTTTCTTTATGTGGGTCATTATGGTATATGTGTTAAAAATAAGATAATTAAGATAATTACACTCCCTTTTTGTGTAAAGATTAAGGCTGTAACTAGTTTGTTCGAAAAGGGAAGATTATGTGTGTAGCATAGTCCTGGCACAAAAGTAACTTAAAAGTGTAGAAAAACCTTTTAGAATGTGCATAACAGAACAATAATAACAAATAGAATTGGCTGAAAAATGGCTGCTGGAAAGCTCCCATGTAATGAAGGTACAGTTTGATAAAAAGTGTGGGAAACACATTTTATCAAACAAATTGAGGCTATGTGTTCTTGAATCTGAGATGTTTATAATGCACTGTTTATAATCAACTTGACAGACAGAGCTCCTTTGATGAGTACTACTTTAAAAATGTGTTGTTGAAATAATTATGATAATTATGGATTAACATAGGTATAAAAGGTTGTGAACAAAAAGTTTACCATAATGCCAAAAGTATCCTGTCATGAAGCAGGAAAAAAAAATGTGTTTGACAGCAGTCATGAAGAAAAAATGAATGTAGTTTTTTGAGAATAAACGTGTTAATGGCTGAATTTTGATTATTGCTTAACCACTGTGCAAGGTTTTGCTGTTCACAAAAAGCTGAGATTTGCAATGACAATAATCACATTATGATTTCCAGTGCAAATCATGGCCCCCATTGACTGTAATTCGGCCATACATTTTTTAATCCAGTCAAAAATGGATGGTTATGATTGTAGTCCCATCCTGAACACATAGAACCTGTAATACTTAAGAACAGTTGGCGCGCCACCTATTGGAAACAGGAAATGTCATGTATTGTATTAGGCATCCCTGCTCCTACTGAGGTGAGCTGACACATCTCAAACCTGTTCAATCAGAAGTAAAGACATTGATGATGACTGGCAGTGAAAACTGACTTTTTATAAAAGGGTGTCGTCGTGACAATGATGTTCGATCTCTTACCATGAATGGAAAAGTTGTTCTAACTTACACATAAATTATCCAATCTGCTCGAAGATTCATATATTTGATGATTCTTTCACTGTGAACAAGTGTATTTGACAATCTTGGGCAGTGCTACTGTCCCATCAAAGGACCATGATTTTGGTCACATCTGGTCACATTTGGTCATCTGTGCCTCATCAGATTAGCTTTGGATTCCTACAGCTCATACTGAAAAAAGTCCTCATTCACCATCCAAATGTTGTGGATGGATGAGTCTGAGGTAACAGCAGTAATGTGCTCAGTTTTCCTGGTTCTTATTAGAACTCTGGCATTAGGGTTCATCATGATCTGAAGCTGTCTAATCAGACAAAAGATCATTATGGTAGTCAAGTCTGCTGGAGATGAAGACTGGATAAGTTTCTGTAAATCTTCTCTCGACATAAGATCTCTGACTCTTTATATTTGCTGAAGATTATAATCTTCAGCAAAGGTGTCTTAGACACCTATGACAGTTACAGCCTTGATATGGCAGGTTAGAACTCAGCTCTGAGTGGATTCCAGGCCTGTTTTTTTTGTTTTCATACCTTTGGTTTCAAGCTGAGCAGCAACTTTTCCATTTTATGACCAAATGGAATCATCACTGTATTGTCTTGATTCCCGACTGGCTTGGGAAGATGGTGGACACCTGGGGGGCGGTGGCCACGGGTGCGAGGGCCCGATAAACGCTGCTTGCAGCTTTAATTTTTCTTATATTTGTAACTGGTTTTCAAATTATACAGTAAATTATTCCTAGTTGTGTTTTTTGCTGTTTTTTTTATGTGTATTACGTATATTGTTTCATTTGTACCTGTAAAACACTTTGATCAACCTTGGTTGTTTTTGAATGTGCTATAGAAATAAATGTAACCATGACCTATTAATATCTGTCTCTGTTATCATTATGGAAGAATTTCACCCACTCAGCTGAAATGTGCCTAAAAGTAGATTAATTTGAACAAGCCTCTGATGAAATCCAATGCCATTTGAAGAGAGTAAAAATAAAAGAATCGTAGTTTGTAGAAAGCTTAATATTTTTTTTATACAAAGCATTTAAGATGGTTAAACAACATAATCTGCATCAATATTCTTTGAGAAGACTTTTAGAACCCCAATCATTTTTTTGTTAAGTAATTAATGTCTCAGTAACGTCACAGTAACTAAAATTTTGGAGGACTTGCCTGACCCTACAATATTCAACACTTCCTACGGCTGTACAAAATTTAGCAAGGCATTTTCAACATGATGGCTGTGAGCTGATCTTTTCCAGAGAGACTCCTGTATAAATAGTTTTCTGAGAAAAAAGGAAAGTAGTGAATTGTAATTGCACTGAACTCTGGTCCTTTTCAGATTCTTAGGATTAGGATCTTAGGATCGGTGTGCATCAATCCAATCCTTATAGTTAATTGTTTCTTTTAGTGGCTCTCAGACATTTAGCCAAGGACTGTAAAATAGTGAGCCATCTGACTGCGGACTTCATCAGCCTCCCTGCTCTGCTTTGCTAAGATTTCATTTAATCTGCTTTAAGCTCCTTGTTTAAAAGTGGTGCAATAATTGATGGGAGCAGAACCAATGAAGTTAGGATATACCCGTTCTCTTCAGCTCCTTGCCAGTTGGAGATCTCCTTAAAGTAGGACGCAAGGTCACTGCGTGCACTTGGTAAGAAAAAATAAATAAATTATTTTCCCTTTTTTACCATCAAGACAAACTGGAATCCAAGGTGATGAAGAACTTTCAGTTCTATTTCATTTGTTAACATAATGTACCGGTACATCAATTTCCTATCTATCTATCTATCTATCTATCTATCTATCTATCTATCTATCAATCAAACTAAAATTCCAAAACCACAGATAGTGACAAGTAATAAGGAAACAAACAAACAAAAGATTGGAACAATCGATTCTAAGGTTCTTTTATAGGTTTTTAAATGTCTTAATGGTCTTGGGCCATCTTACCTATCTGACCTGCTTTTATTATATCAACCCTCGTGGACCCTGAGGCCCTCTGGCACTGGCATCAGAACAAAAACCCCAGAGCATCTGTGGACCAGTCTGCCAGAGAACATCAGAACCGCAGACATTTTTAAAAGGAGACTCAAAACTCACCTTTTTAATCTGGCTTTTACTTGATTTCTTTTATTCTACTGTTCTTAACCTAATAATTTTCAACATATTAGCAAGAGGATAATACATAGCGTATAGGCTACTGTTTAATTACATGCTAAATTAACGTCACTCATAGAGACCAGCATACCTTTATCTTTTGAACGTTTCTCCTCTTCTTCTTTCCTTCTCCTCCTGAACTGGGCACCTGATGGTTTTTTTGGTCGTTTGTCCATGATGCAGCACCCTTGACTCGAATCGACATCATCACCTTTTATTTGGAAGTAGCAGTTTGTGTTGTGTGGCCTGGGGTCATGAGAGGTCAGTCTATGCCCCGCCCCCTCCTTGCTTTTCCTCTCAACCTGCTCACAACCTCTGCAGTTGCAGAGTTGATCCCCCTCCCGTCTCCCCCCTGACTTTTCTTCCGACACACACAACATGTATACATTACCCTCAGCAGCAAGTTGACATGATAGTAGGGGCGCCCCGGCACCTACTCTACTAACTTGATGTGGAAATGAGCGGTATTACTCTAGAAAACTAGCGATTTTTTTATTTTTTATTTTTATTTTTATTTTTTTGAGGGTGCTTGTGCGCCCCAAAATAGATTGCACCCTGGGCCCATAGCAAAAACCGCCCCTGGCAGCAAGTGAAAGAGCTCTGTGTTGGTATGGAGTTAAATCAGTGCCAGTGGCATCGGTTACCTGCACTCTCCAATGCAGCATTAATAGATAAAGAATGGTCTGTTTAGTCCATATTTACCTTATTCATTTATATTTGATATGACAGTTTTTTTGAAAAATAGCAATTCAAGGGCTTTCTTGCTTTCCGCACACATTTTAGCTCATTGATAAGCAATCACATGCTCAATCGCCTGCTTCAACAGTCAGTCACCATTGTATTTCACAGAGGAAACCTGGCTGAGACAGTCAGTTTAAGATGTTGTCCTCTATGCTTTACAGATGGAATGTAAATGTTCCGGTGATCACCTTCATGTTAACTCTCTGCAGCCTAGACACTGAATCTCCATGTACAAAACAGTCTTTCACTCATGATATTTGACTCAGTTCACCACATATCATTTGGGTGATGGATCATTTCGCAGCATGTACAGATGGATCACAGCCTGCCAGACTTGGTAGACGACTCAGTGAATCGCCGTGTGTATTTTGTCATCCCAGTGTCTTGTTTGGGTTATTTCTTACTCCACCAAGTATCACAAGGCTGTTAAATCGTAAAACACACAGGGCCGGTGCCACACACACATGGAAATAGTAATGTAGTCTGCCTCCTGTTCCTCGTGAGATCCGACTCGAGAGCAGCAGAGGAAGAAGAAAAAGATAAAGTACCAGAGAGGAAGTACAGGGTTGACAGGCCAGTGTTTCCACTCTGGAAAAGGTTTATAAGCTCGCAGTAATGTGTAATTACACCACAGTTGGCCCAATTAGCAGTCTGACATTGCAGAGAAAGTGCATTCTTTTAGTGCTAAGTGGTAGTTGATGTGAGTGTGACAGGCAGAGAGCTGTAGAGTGTCGGGTTTCTTCACTCATTATGTAAAAATTAGGGCTGGGCAAGTTAATGCGTTATTATCGCGTTAACGCATTCATTTATTAACGCCGATATTTATTTTATCGCACGTTAACGCATGTTGCTCACATGTTTTTGTTTTGAAAAGTCTGTTACTGGCTGCTATTGTAAACATAAGGAAAAGCTAAAACAGACAGGGAGAACGGTAAAACTCTGTGTACTTTACAGTTCAGGTAGCAACTCAGGTAGCAATTTTAACAATTCTGTCTGAAAAAAAAATTCTGGACTGTAACAAAATTTTCTCCATGTTCCATCAGATCTGCTCCATGTGTTCACTGTCCTGCTGTTCTCTTAAATGTTACTGCAGTGCGGCTCCATCTAGTGGCACAGATGTGTAATGACAACAGAAAGTCAAGTCCTCGATTATAAAACAAATTCAATTCTCTGGCGTTTTTTAATTTCAATTTTTTTTTTTATCCAAGTCTAAACTTGAAATATAAAAAAACAGGCATTTTTTTTTCATTTTTTTGTGTTAGATTAAACAACGAAAAATGTAATAAAATGTCTCTTTTTAATTTTTTTTTTTTTTTTGATTGACAATTGAAAATGGAAAGAATGAATGATACACGGATTGGTAAAGTTACTGAACTTTAACGTGGACATTTTCATTTTAAAGTTCTCCCAGACGGAGGATTCAACAGAAACAAGGTTATTTGTAACAACTGACAAGTTTAACTCCCCGTTAAAAGTTTCTGCTGTTACCTCAGAAATTACCTGTTTTAATGTTCTGATTTTGCTGAGCCACAATCATTTTGTTGGATTATGTTTGTACAGAATCAAAATCCACGAACTGGAGCTTGTGCAGAGCAGGTGCATTTATATGGAGACTTGATTACACACAGGTGGATCTATTGATCATCATCAGTCATTCAGGACAACATTGGATCATTCAGAGATCAATACTGAACTTCTGGAGTCAGTTTGCTGCTCTGAAAGTAAAGGGGCCCAATAATATTACACGCAACACTTTTCAGTTTATTTGTTAAAAAAGTTTAAAATATCCAAAGAAAATTCATTCCACTTCACGATTGTGACCCACTTGTTGTGGATTCTTGACAAAAACATGAAATTGTATATCTTTATGTTTGAAGCCTAAAATGTGGCAAAAGCTTGAAAAGTTCAAGGAGCTGAATACTTTCACAAGGAACTGTACAATCCATCGGGTCTGGACTCGTCTCCTCTTTAACAGATGTAGTTGCAGAGGCAGTTATTAGATTATTAGATGTTATTACTCTGGATGCATCATCATTAAAAAGGTGAACCATTACATTCAGTATATTTTTCCATGTTTTGGGTGGTTGATTCAACAACACTCAGAGAAAACATCCATCTTTAGAGCTGATCAGACAGACGTTTCTAGAACTCTGGAGCTGTCATGTGTGTTCATATAGACCTTTTCGGGCCAGCCTCCTGGAAGTACCCCGTCCACCATTGCTGGGTTGTGCTACAGAGCGACACTTTCACCGGCTCGCAGATTAACCAGTGTTTTTCTCTTTCTACAAATATATATTTTTATAATGTCGAGTCGGTCGAGTGGGAATACATGTTCTGTCATAAACTGTGCCAACAATGGCGTGAAAATTCAACAATGGAAGAAGAAAGTATGTGAAATACACAAGCCTTTACTGCACAAAGACTGCCTTGTTTGCAGAACAAGAAGTTAGGAAGACGTGGGTGAAAAATATCAACAGAAAGAACTTTGTTCCAAATGAATACAGCCGGGTGAGTTTTCGTTAACATTCAGTCTCGTACTACTCATAGTCTCGCTGAGAGTCCCGGACGATTCTGGCCGAAAGAACAGCAGTATGAGGCTACTGTAGCCCTCGGCACTAGCACAAGCCTATAAATCAATGAATGAATGAATGAATTAATGAATGACTTAGGAGAATTATAAAATAAATTAAATATAACATTAACACATAGCCTAATTTACCGCTAGCATTAACGATACAGTAGCATAATCTTTATGGCTTGTTGACGTTAGTTATAGCCAGCGTTGCAGCCTTCCACAGTTTTTAGTGTTTGATTATGGGAATAGATCATGCTATTTCCATAACCAATCATTAAAAACAGCGATAAACTACCTTCATCTGTAACTGGAGGCCACTGCCTAACATCATCAATCCAAGACATGTCTGCGTTATCCGTAAATAATGCTCCATGCTGCTGTGTTTGGGTTAGTTGGTGGAGCACCGCACACTCCAGTTATGGCGGGGCCACTAGGGGGCGCATGTCCACAATTTTCAAGTCGAAAAGGTCTAAGACAGCAAGAAACAAAGGGAAATAAATACGATCGGTGATCGGTATCGGATCGGCCGATATTGATTTCAGTGATCGGTGATCGGTGATCGGCCCCAAAAACCCTGATCGGAGCACCCCTAATCACTATACTTTTGAATTCATTATATTGATTTTGGGTATACAATGTGATTAATCGTGATTAATCAGGGAAGTAATGCGATTAATCTCGATTAAAAATTTTAATCGTTGCCCAGCCCTAGTAAAAATACATGTCCTCTCTTTCAACATTACCCAATTCTGCACACATACATTTTACTGTATTTAGAGACACACAATCTCCAGTCAAACATAAAATCATGGATATATTACAAAATTCTGGATTACCATCCTAATTTCAAGACCTAACATGAGATTGCTAAATTGGCCGACACTACAAAACAATACAGTGACTACATCCTCCTGACTCATTTCCCCGCTGAGCCACAGTTTTGTTCCACTATTTGATGATGTGGACATTAACACTACATTCACACTAAAAGCCACATTGTCCAATTATGAAACAGTTCTGATGTGGAGGAGATCTGATGGGAAGCTTCACATTCATAACTAGAAAAGCACTCGGAGAGCACAGACCTCCGCCAAGCGCAACAATTCCCCCATATAGCGATTCAAAGGCCGATCAGATCCGGATCAGCCTTTGAAATTTGATAGAGGGTCCCATTGTCAACCCCTGAGTCAAATTTCATGAGTTTTGGGCAATAATTAATGGAGATGTTATGAAACAAAATTTTAGGCCCCATTGACCGCAATGTTATCGAAAATTTGAAAGTGATCCAGAATCCAGGATTTCTTCTGGATCACACCCAAAATGAAATCAGTTCTTCCTTTTCACATTTCTGACAACTCCTGAAAATTTCATCAAAGTCCATCCATGACTTTTTGAGTTATCTTGAACACAGACAGACAGACAGATAACCTCCTTGGCGGAGGTAATCAATGACATTGAGGTAATCAATGTACTGCATCAAACTTTGATGTGAATGTAACAGCCCTCTGAAAGAGCACACATCTGCCAAACATATCTGACAACAATATGTCATTTGTATATAATAATAATAATTATAAAAAGATATTTAGCTCTAGAGGATAGCTATCTAAAAATAGAACAATGATGTGAAAGTTGATCTTTACTGCTGAGCTGTGCATATCTGCAGAAATCAACCCTCCTCCTTTGGGAATGTGCAAAGCTTAAATGAAAACTATTGAAAAATCTTCTCCTTCTCCGTTTGGCTTTTCTCTTCAGGACTCACCACAATGGGTCATTCTTTTCCATCTTTTCACGTCTTCTCCATCTGTCACACCAACCAGCTGCATAACTCTGTTATCAATGCCAGTGGTGGTCGTTGTTATGGGATCTGACTGGAGGGAAACTGAGGGAAGGGGAAAGATAAAGTGCTGAAAGGAAAATACAGGGTTACTGTGGAGAGGGGTTCATGAGTTTGTTGTTAACCTGGGCTCCAACTGATCCAGTATGGAAATCTGTTTCATGTTCCACACATTGGTTTGGCATTGGTTTTACATCAGAAGCTCTTCCTGACATAAACCTCCACATTTATCTGGATTTGGACTGGATGAAAAATCAATGCACACATGTGAAATGCTTGTACAACTATCTGAAAAGTATGTTTACCACCATGTGTTTACCATCAAATCAAAAATCACATTCCTAAATATGTGGTGGTGACGTGGGGTGATGATAAAATGTTTCTTTAAGGAAGACTTTGCAACCATTTGTGTGTCAGCTGCTCTTGACAGATTGTATGGACACGTAAAAGATATGATTAACTCTCAAGAGCATACCTTACAGTCTCCATCATCACAAACACACAAAGACAAACACATGCGTGATGACATCCATGTGTCCCAGAGGAGACATTTGCAGGTATGATTTGCTCCACGGAGGCCAATATGCATGAAAGATAGATGAGCAACAGAGCTTGATGGAGACTGAACACAAACACACTCAAATACGAAGGAAGCAAAGAAACGGTTAAGATTCCTTTATCATGTGCCCTCCCTTCATGAGATGCTGTTTAAGTTTGTTTTCACAGATATCTGCACTCATTCCTATACACAAATGTTCACCAGACTCCCCGGCCTTTGCTCAGAGCAAGCGCAACCTTACTTACTTATTCCTGGAAGCAGGAAACTTCTAGAAAGGTAAACCCTTCTTATTTTAACGGTGGGGGCGAGAGCTGACGGCATGAGAAGCACTTTGATGTAACACCATGGGTGACATGCTTAAAAAAAAAAGCAGTTTACATGTTACGATGACAAGAACTTCCTTGATGTATTGTAGAAATTTTAGAGTTTATTTGTATAGCACATTTCATGTACAAAACAATTCAAAGTGCTTTACATAAAACATTAAAAGCATCGCAGAAAAAGAAAAAGAAAGCAAAAAAAAGTAAAAGAGTAAGGATAAAAACAAAGAAAACAGTAAAAGGAGCTTTAAAAAGGCTGTGCAGATTTGAGCAACTGAGCTAAAGAGTGAAAAAGAAAAATAACAGCAAAGAAAACATGTATTTGGGTCCATCAAAAGAAAATCCACCAGATTTTTTCGTGCACTCTGGGGCAAAGGAAATATGAGCCGGTGTTATTTTTGCTGGGCTTCAGTGCAAACACTCTTGAGAGGTAAAGACTGAGGGGAGAAGCTGAGCCAAGTGGGCTAAAAGTATTTATTGTTTTTCAGCTTGTTGATCCTGAGTGGAATCTAATTACTACTACGGTTTGTTCTGAGCAACTGTGGAGGTCTGTGGTGGGAGGACCTTCGAGACAGAGTTAAAGGTTCAGTCTGCGGCCCACATATGCACAAACCTTCCTGTCTTCTCTCTGGAGCTGGATGATGTGGAACGAAGCCAGAAAGGGCATCATCTGTGTCAGATTTAAAATGTCTTGCTGTCTGGCAGATTCCTCCTCGCTTGCATCTTGTGTTTGGATGGGGGAGTACAGCAAGGAGCTCCACGACTAAATGTGGATGCTACAACAAACCCAACCCGATTTTCTCTGTTTCCAATCAGCTGCATGGAGACCTCCCTCAATGCAACAACAAAAATCCCGCCCCGTTTCCAGCAACCCATTTTTATTAAGATTATCAGCCATTGTCTCGTTCAGTGAGAGTTCATGGACGCAGACTGGAAACAGCCTGCAGGGTCAAGCAGAGTGTGTCACTGCTGAATCATTCTTTCAGCAAATACTCAGAGCTAAAATTCCTCCGGCTGCTGAATACAGATGCAGCACAATGCTGTCTAGTCTGCTCCAACGTCCAGGAGAACTCCTCGCATTTCAGCTTTCAGGTCCACGATCAGTGTAAGCTACACACACACACACACACACACACACACACACACACACACACACACACACACACACACACACACACACCACACACACACACACACACACACACACACACACACACAACACACACACACACACACACACACACCCCACACACCCACACACACACACAACACACACACCACACACACACACACACACTCACACCCACACCACAGACCACACACACACACCACACACAACACACACACACACACACTCACACCACACACACACACACACACGCACACACACCCACTCACACACACACACACACACACACACACACACACACACACACGCACACACACACACACACACACACACACGCACACACACACCACACACACCACACACACACACACACACACACACACACACACGCACACACACACACACACACACACACACACACACACACACACACACACACACGCACACACACACACACACACACACACACGCACACACACACACACGCACACACACACACACACACACACACACACACGCACACACACACACACACACACACCACACACACACACACACACACACACACACACGCACACACACACACACACACACCACACACACACACACACACACACACACACACACACACACACACACACACACACACACACACACACACACACACACACATTAACATTACATTTTCATCAGGACATGCTCTGAGCTCTAAGTTCTTAAACTTAATGTAAAAGTGTTCAAGCTGGATACCATCCTTGCCGTAATTACCTTGATAATTCAAAACAACTTGCACTGTCAGAGAACATTAATTCAGCAATTAATGCAATAATTAGAACTGAACCTCATTTACTTTAATTAAAGGTATTAATTTAGTCAAAGTCAAGTCAAAATCCTTTAAATGTAAATCCTTTTCAGTTTGTAATTTTGTTGCATGTATTTCCATCAGTTAAAGGAGCCTTTATTTTTTTTTTATCAGCAAGTAATGTACCTATTTAAGTTGAAATATCGTTATATTATCCCTGTAACGCTGGACACTGGACGCTCCAGTTTGTGCCTGCTGTGTGGTGATTTTGTGGTCAGGTGTCGTGGCTGTCTGCAGGTGCGGACCGGTCCGTCTTGCGGCTGGTGGAGACGTCCCACTGCGGACATGGTCGGTGTCGCTGGGGGCCGGTTCGGGGAAGCTAATCCTGAACTGCTTCCCGCGGCAACCACCGCCACTGGATCCGGGCTGCAGCGTCGACTGAACCGGGACGGGAGCTCCTGCCGTGGCAGCGGCGGCATGCTGCCCCTATCCAACAGTCTACACGCCGGGGTGAGTCAGCTGACCTGGCGGGGGCCGTCTGGTGACCTGGTGGGGCCGTCTGGTGACCTGGCGGGGCCCGGCACCGCCAGGGGAGACGCCAACAACCTGGTCCGCATCTTGAACTGGGCTCTGGGATGGTCGGCTCCATCGCTCGCCGGACTGAGGGAGCTCAGTCTTCCCAGAAGAGACGGTTTGGTTCATCGGTGTTTCCTCTTCTGACCTGGAGATATCTACCTTAATTCATCATTGTGGAGATAAACTGGTTTTAACGGATGTTAACTGGTGTACTTGAAACTTGAATTTCCCCTTTGGGGGATCAATAAAGTATATTTGAATTAGAAATAGGTTTGTTTGATAGCTTTATGAAAATGTTTGAGAGGCTTGCCAATAGTTTTTCATTGAAAAAAAAAAAATCTGTTCATATAAACGAACTACATCTAAACTGGCTTTGCCTTTTTTTTTTTATCATGTGTAAATTTCATTCACATTAAGTTTTAACATGCAGAACAAGGACCAACACAACTCAAACAATTATGAATCATTCATGCATTGTAATCTGAATATTTATATACTTGTCAATGAAAGTGTGGAATCAACTTTTTTAGTTTTTTTAGTTTAGGCCTCCTCTCTCCAAAGTCAGACCCTGTCCTCTCCCTTCTCCGTTGTTTAAGGGAAGTCTGAACAAAGCCAAAGACAAAATGCAAATAAAAAACCTCCTGCTTCTCTATTTGAATACATCATCATGATGGGTTGCCCAAAAGAAAAACCTTACACTAAAGCACAAATGAGTATTATTTGATGATGTGCCAGATCAGCAGATTTTCTTTTATTATTATTATTATTATTATTTTGTGTGTGAAGGCTGCAAGGAGCTGCTGCTAGGATAACTGTCTACTTTTATGAGTATGTGATCGCATCTCTGCATGCACTCACCTTTGTGCTTATTGATTTGGTCAGGACCAAGATAGAAGAACAGATTGCTGAATTTAAGAATCTGTTTATGTTCACTAGATTTTCACGTCTGTCATCTTGCACCACACAGACAACAGGCTACGCAGCACTCTAATGCATTTTAATTGTACAGTTGTGCTGTTTGGTGCCACAAGCAGTAACAGTAACAATGAAATAACTGCGTTGCCAGAAAACCAAGACAGATCTGAGAATGTCTGAGAATCACGTGGGTCATTATGGCAGGATGCATCAGCTCATGTAAAGACTCACAACCAGCCTTGCTTGAGAAGGACATGTGAGAGCTGTTGATCTAATATGACGCATGTTTGACATGTATCCACGCTGAGGAGAACCACTGAGTCACTTTTGTAAATAACCAAGATGGCTGCCACTGATGTGGAAAGATCGTTTGAAAGGTCAGTGCTCTGATTGGTTGTAGGTCTACATGACTGTATCCACAGGCATTTCAGTCTGTGTCTGAAGATAATCAATGACCTTTGGAATTGAAAAAAAACTGAAATCTTCGACACTAAATGGCATTTGAATAAGGTATTCCAAATGACAAATTTTGTCCCACACTTTCAAGTGCAAGGCAAGATCATACATGTAGATACTTTACAAAAGTATTTTTTTTTCCAATCACATCATATAAAATGGGCCACACAAAAAATGTTCTATTAATAACAATCTAATTTGCAATTAACTCCTTAACCCTCTTCATTATTTGCAACCAAGACTGCAGGATGCTGACATTTTTTTTTTAATTCCTGTACTGCTTTAGGTGGATTTTCATACTTGCATAATTATAATTCCATTTTTCCAGTTCCCCTGCTGTGGTTGGGAAACTGGAGCGACCAGCCCAAAGCATATTTATTTCAGCTTTACTCC